>UELU01147342.1:0-18248 GCA_900490025.1 Megastigmus dorsalis
TATATATATATATATATATATATACAGTTTCTTGAATGTGAGAGTGTGTGAGAAAATATAATTTCCAAGTAATTCGATTTTCACAATTGCATATATACCGGTATTTTAATACATAAGTATACAGCCATATGAGTTCTTGGTAGCCTTTAATTTCATTTTAATATGTTACTCAGTAATTTATAATATCTAAACTAACAGTTGAAAAAATATTATACTTTATATTTGTATCAAATAAATAGATTTAAGATTTAAAAGTCGGCTTAATATATTAAGTCGCTTCTATAATATTAAAACCATATTTGCACATCTTCGTAAATTAATAAATTATTTATTTCATGAAGATAAATCGTTTTATAATATTATTATATAGGTACCTGTGAATCTTACAAATAGGAGCGCTTCAGCTCCCAGAGGCAGGATTTTCTTTGAATGGCTTTCTTAAAGACTTCTGACATTGATACTTCAGTGTCTTCCGCGCTCCTTCGTAAAGCAAACAAAATAAATTCTCTAACCGTTAGCTTTGAACGACATCAATCTTAAGAACTAGCTAAGGAGGGAACTAAAGCAATTGAAATGATAGTGATCAAACAAACCATCTATAACATTGATGTTAAATTTGGTTTTTGTTTAAGTCTTATTTCGAAAACATACCTCAAAAAGCAGTTATATACGTATTCTAGAAAAAAACTTTTAAACTTTACAATGTTCTTTAAACATTAAAAAATAAAATAATAATTTTAATTATATACTTTAAAAAAGGTAAAAACACTATTGCATTAAAGTATAGTAGTTCTAAGGGTATATAAAAAATAAGTAAATCAAAGAGCCCTGAATGTAGTCAAACTTAATATGTATATAGATATTATGCCCATGTAAATTTTGAATTCTTAGCAAGGTAGTTTTCAACTTATGCGCTGTCCACACATCGTATAATGTTACACGTCTTTATATACTTGTTTTTGTCGGGTCATACCCTGACATTTTCTACTTATACCTACATTAGTATATAAATATGCAGTTCATAATAAATCACAAGCATTAACATACTTTATCTCTACAAAACCTAATTGATTCCTGCGACTAAATCGATTCTTCCCAAATAGTTAAATTCTATATTTACTTTCATTTTTCCGTAATTCAGATAATACTCATTTGCACAACAATTCAAAATGCATGATAAATGAATATTTAAACTATACCTGACACTCGTAAATTTTAATTATATTGCCATGCTGTGTTTGCATCCAGCAGATAATTCGCTGTGTTTTCAAGTTTATAATTTACACGCGCACAGAATACAAAGTTTGCGGGAAAATGAAATTATACGCAAATCATCGAGTGGCGCACGGAGTAGATGGGAGGCGATCGAATAAACCGTTTAGCACGAGTAGAGAGAGTGTCGAACAGAGGGGACTTGCGCGTGCAATTAATTAGGCGTGGCTATCTCACTCCTCGAGTTATCGAGCCGGACGTTGATTGCGATCGCATCAGTCTATGTTAGAGCGATACAGGAGGCATCCTCTTACTATCTTCGTTCCATGTTTCTTACTTTTCACTTGCGCTTATTTCAGATTGGAGCAAGAGGATCATTCAGTGGATTGAGTCTCTTAATTGTGCGAATTTGAACTAGTGTACGTATTGTTTTTTTTTGTTATACTTGAAGGTGATTTACGAGCAATCTAATTACAGCCATTCATTTTATTATATTCTTTACTGATTTAAGGTATTTACAAATAAACATTTTCTGTTTGAACTGACTACTGATATAATGTTTTTCAATTGTTTTCATAAAGGCAAATTTAGTTTACCTATAGATCCTGATTAGCCTCCAGAATTAAAGCAATATTAATTGGGAATTCATTTACAAGTAGAGAATTTAGAAAACATATTAGATCATATAATAACGTCCTTGCATTTGCTAGCTTTGGTGCAGTTTTTGATTAGATGTTCGGTAAAGGTCCTTCTGTAATACGTACATGTGGTCAAATATATCACAATTTGTATGCACTACATCCAAATACAAATGAAAATATAAATGACGGGAAATTTTACAAATTGCCAATGCAGAAACTAATAAAAGTCGACTTCAAAATAATTTGAATTGTTCAGCAAGCCATTGAAATTATGTAGATACTTTTTTAAGAAAATATAATACATACGATCATGCTTATAAAATGCATGAGGTTGAAAAAGAAGAAAATAATCGTGCATTAAAATTTGGACTAAATACAACCAAGAACCGTGGAAATGTTTATTAAACATCACGTTTAAATAAACATCATCATAGGGAAGCCACGTGCAATGAAGTAGCTGTTGTATTTGTTGCTGAAGATGGAGATTCTCCAATTGAGAGAGATATTTGCATATGCTCTAAGTCTAAAGAACCAATCAAAGTTCCCGTTCTGAGTAAACATGTTGACCCCATGACATTCCTATTTATATATTCTATACTAGTGGTTATGGATAAATGCCCAATATGAAATGTGATAATAATAATAAAAATTGAAAAATTATAACAGCATTACAATTGTATACTTATAAACTTACAAAGGGAACCCCGAGAAGTCCGGGAAACCGATTTGGCTAAAACTTTCGAAAATGGTTTCTTGTACCTAACAATGAAGCTGAGCGCCTATTAGTCCTTCAAATGGGCCCTAAATTCGAAGATAATGACAGATTCAGCAAAATATACGAAAAAACACGTACTGCTTCAAATCAAGATAACTCAGAAATTAAAATTGCTACCAACTAGTATAAAAAAGAAAATAAAAATAGGAAAAATTGCCTTTAATTCTTATTTTTATGCGGGTCCTTACTATTTTTCGTTCACAAGTTATGGATGATTGAAAATGAGGTTCAATATTACACCTGAAACAGACTTCAGTTTTTCTACTATTTTTCAAGGTAAAATTGTACTTAAATTTCAATCATCCATAACTTTTGAACGAAATAAGCTAACGATTCAAATAAAAATGAAAATGAAAGGAAATTTTTCCTTCTTTCATTTGCTTTTTCATACCAGTCAATAGAAATTTTAAATGCTGAGTTACCTTCATTTGAAGGACTTATAGGTACTGAGCTTCATTTTTAGGTAAAAGAAACCATTTTTTAAAGTTTCAGCTAAATCAGTTTCCCGGACTCCTTGGTTTCTCCTTGTTAGTGTCAGAGGATTTAATTCTTTTTTAATTTAGGAATATTAACACAGTAATATTGTTAATGTTTGGGTAAAATTTGAATTTTCGTGATTATATTGCATAAGAAATAATAAGGCTAATTTAAGGACTGTATCGTATAAAGGTTTGATAGTTTACTTGAACAAAAAACCTACTGAAAATGACGCAAATTCTAAAATTGGTAAAATGTATATTTTACCATCGCAATTTACAGAAAGCCCGCGCGCTGTACATCAAAACTTTATTGATTCTATGGTATTAGTTCAAACGTATGGTAAGCCAAGTTTATTTATTAGTATAACCTGTAATCGTAAATGGTATAAAATTGTATCTAATATAGGAGAAGATAAAGAAGTTATTGATCGTCCTGATATTGTCGCTAGAGTATTTTATCAAAAAGTAAAAGAATTGAAACACAAAACTGTAAAAAAAAAGTTGGAAAATCTATTGCCTAGACGTATGTTACTGAATTTCAAAAGAGAGGTTTGGTACATGTTAGTGTTTCTTGGTAAGGAAGATAAATTGTTTAACGTAGATTTGATATATGATATAGTAAGTGCGGAAACTGCAGATATTAATAAGCAACCCCGATTATATGAAATAATAAAACAATTTATAGTTGAAGGACCTTGTATAATTTAAATCAAAAATTCACCATGAATGGATGCTAAAGGTGTAAAATGTACTAAAAATTTTCTAAAAACTTTTAATAATTGCACTTTGATAAAGTCCGGTTATCCATCGTATTGGTAAAGAAACGATGGTACAAGAATATATTTTCCTGAGAAAAAGTGGCTATTAATAGATTCATTATTCCTTACAATCCTTATACTTATTGTTAAAATTCAATTCTCATATAAATGTTAAAGTATGCTCAGCGATTTTAAGTAGTTATTTAAATACTGTTATAAATGGCATGACTGTGCATTAAAATGTCAAGTTTGTAATTAATGACCATATAGAGAATACAAGATATGTCTGCGTTCCAGATGCTATGTATCGACTGTTTGAATATAAAATTAGTAAATTATCACATTCATATTATTTACAGATTAGCAGTTCGTAATGGAAATAAGCAGAATGTTTATTTTAAGGAAAGTTGTGAAGATAAAATACTTTCAAAAAATGTGGATACAATTCTTTCTGCATTTTTCAATCTAAACCAAATAAATTCTGAAACAAATCAATATTTATATTCAAATATTTCAAACTTATTACGTATGTTTAATGAAATCTGTAAAACATGGAATAAGAGAAGCAAAATATATAAGCCGAATGTATTTAGGATATCCTAAACAGCAAAAATGATTTTTTTTTAATATAATAATTCTCTATTATATTAAAGTGCATTATTGTTTTATTAATATAACATATAGTCATAGCAAAAGGTTGTAACAAATTTTAAGTAGCATAGTATTTGAAATAATTTCACATTTTCGACTTCAAGCAACACGTATAAAGACATTTGGAAGTATGAATTTTAATAAGAAGGACTTATAAGGGAAACTTTTCAGGGATATGAATAGGATTATACTCAGAAACTGAAAATAATTTGTTCACCGACGCAAAGATAAGGCAAAGTCTATTTTAAGTTATACATTGCATATCTTATCACTATTCAAATCGTATATATTTTCATAGAGAGAAAAAGCTCTATATTTCTAACTATAAAATTGTAGAAAATGTTGTATTTCACAAAAAGTTTCTGACCTCATAAGATCATCGTATATTTTTTCTCATTAATATTGAGGGTAGAGAAACTAGAAATTAAAATTTGTTAAAATATAGAACACCCAATTAAAAGCTCAGGCATCGTTTGCTAATTACATATTAAGTTTATCATGGTAACGCCTAGTATACATAAATCTTAATCAGACACTTTCATACGAAGGCTACACATGAGTTTCGTTTTAGCATAAAAAAATCATGCATTTCACGAACACAGACTGCGCGCAATCTTCTAGCTCACGTTACCGCAGCAATTTTAGAAACGAGTGCAGCGGCAGCTTGAAAAAAGCTGCTGATCTGAAATTCCGAAGAAAAACGCAGCGCCGAAAGTTGGAGTGTTCGCGTACCTCAAACATTATAAAAAGACAATGCACTAATTACAAGTTGATCGGGCGATATCCGAGAGAGAGGGAGAGAGAGAATTTTCTTTGTTAAAGAGAAGCCGTTAAAACGGGCTAACGGAGAAAGTAGCGCGGCGGGCAGCCTGCGGGCGGTGAGCGTTATAAAAGAGGGCGGTAATGAAAGATAAACCTCATTAATGTTCTAATAATATCACGGGGCTCGGAGCTCCCCCGTTGCGCTTAGCGATAAATTTCTCTTTTTTGAAATAACAAATCAATTCCGCGCAGCGCGTGCATCGCGCGCTTTTCTGCGAGCGCAAACACTCTGAGCCACGAGATTGAATATTAAAAAAAGAAGGAGGGAGGAGGAGGAGAGGCGAAGCGAAAAAAGTCCATTAATTACGAAAAAACGTGGCCAGAGAGGGAAGCCGCGATGTCGGAGAGGAGCAGAGGGCGCACGCGGCGAGATGAAGAGCGTCAAACAGAGAGCGGCTGGGTCGGTGGGGGGACGGGGGGACGGAGGGGAGGCTGCCATAGGACGCGGGAGAAAAATAATTTATCTTTGGCAGTTATCCGGCGGGAACTTGTCGTAAAATTGCGCCGTATAACGCGGGGGTGGTGGCGGGGACGCACGACGGCGGCGACGGCAGCGAATGCAGCGACGCGCTTGCGCGATTTCTCCCGGTTTAGGGCTCGCGCGGCATTACTTATCGGTGATTTTCATCGCGTGCATTTCATCGCCGCTCGTTCGCGTCATAGCAGCAGCAGCAGCAGCAGCAGCAGAAGCAGCAGCAGCAGCGGAAGTAGCGCAGGTAGGGCAGAGTGGCGCAAGCCGCTACCACCGCGGCGCGTATACGATCAGGGAAAATAGGCGCGCATAAAAGCCTGCACGTACGTTGGCGTAGGAGAGTAGCAGAGTAGCAGAGTAGCAGCAGCCGCGTACAAGTGGAAGCGAGAGGATATGCATTCCACTTTGTGCGGGGAAAGCTCTCACGCATGCAGATGGCGCGTGCGAGGATGTAAGCCGGGTCGTCGCACCGGCTGCACATACACGGGGAGCGCGCGGCGGGTATATCGGGACTCGGGAGCGAAGCGAGGCTGCGCACGTATATGCGGCTGCCAGGTTGCCTGCCGCCGATTGACGGAACAACGGAGACAAGCGCGCGCATTGTGTTTCGCGAAATGTTTCCAGCGCATTCCTTTTTCCCCATCTCCTGGTTCCTCCTGCACCCCCTCCCGTCTCTCTCTCTCTCTCTCTCTCTCTCTCTCTCTCTATTCCATTCTCCCCCGCCTGCCTCACCCGCCACCCACGGCACCAGCGGCTTTCTTTCCTCTCTCGCGCGCGCTCGTCCCTCCGGTGCCTTCTTGCCTTTTCGTTTCGCCCGACGAGGAGCTGCACGCCGACGGGAGGGAAGAAAATCTTCAAGCTTATTTCCCGGGACGCCTCTTCCGGTCCATTCCCGCGGAGGAATCACAAGTCAAAATTCTACGGGCTGGAGGCATGCAAACCGACCCGAGACTCACGTACCTATGCTGCGCCAGTTCCAACCTCTAGCGCTTCTCTCTACACCTTTCTATATACCTATATTCTGTTCTCATATTGTTTTATACAAAAGCAGAGAGCTTCATACATACCAAATTTATTTTTCACCCGTCCCCGCTGCGCCGCAATATGCTGAAAAGCAATGAATCAACGCAAATTGCGTCGAGTCCAATCGAATGAGGAAAGCCGAGTGGATGATCTTAAATGCCGCGTAAGAGAAGAAGCGGACATTTTTAATTAGATGAGGCCGGGGATAAACGACAGGTCGCGCTTTTAACGCTTTTTACTTCCTAAAGCCCGAGTAGCCGTGAGTACCGATCTGATTCTATGATTCACTTAGATTATTTTAAATCAACTATAGCTTTTCAGTACTTACGATTATATGAAAATTTAATAAAATATTGCAAGTATTTATTACAACCTTTTAGTAGTTTTTAATTATTACTTGATTAAATATTTGTTTTTAATTTTCTGATATTTTTCAATATTGTGTGCATATTATTTATTTCGGCAGTTTATTTCTAAGTACAATGATGTTATGAAAACAATATAAATATAATCATAACTTTATAAGATTTACAAATCGCATTACTTATACAAATATTGCGTAATATTGATGTGGATTTCTCATATTCCAGAGTAAATTGATATCGGAATAAAATTCTTCCTCGATTTTTTATGCAGCGCGTGCAAGAAAACATGTTTTTAGTTCAATTTGATGTG
Source organism: Megastigmus dorsalis (assembly GCA_900490025.1). Lineage (NCBI taxonomy): Eukaryota > Metazoa > Arthropoda > Insecta > Hymenoptera > Megastigmidae > Megastigmus > Megastigmus dorsalis. The sequence goes on from UELU01147342.1 coordinate 7,509, forward strand.
CACAGCATGTGAATATATTATCTTATGTCGGAGATTACCTTAAACTGAAATTTTAAATTCAATAAATTGTATTATATCGTAGTTCCTGCTTAAAATTTGCGGGAAATAAGTTTCAGATCTGAATAATTGTAATTCAGCTATTAGAATTTTATGAATTTATGTGCGAATTATTTACTACAGATTGAAATAATATTCCGCAAACAATACAAAGAAAGTCAATCTTTTACAGTAAAGAAATAAAAAAACTCAATACATAATTGAAATGAGGCTAACAGGTGTCCGGTAATTTTTATAGACTTACTCTATAGTTTTAAATATTTTCTATAAAAGTATTTTTACATAATGTGATAAATAAAATGAAAACAATGTACACGTATTAGATTTCAAAGCTAAGAAAAGCTTTTTACTATAAAACTTGAACAAAATCTGTTCAACGTGTATATACGGTAACAATATACCTTTGCATTTTAATATACGTAGAGTGAATAAGATTTCGGTACAATGACATGTTTCCGCTTGTATATTTGTGTACGTTAGAAAAGCCATGACGGTTTTTTAATATATATTTATTTTTGCTAATATTATACTTTATAATACCTGACTTCATAAATGATAAAAACTTTCTTTTATAAACTTTTAAGTAAAATATAGCTGTTATTCACTTTAACGTTGATATTATGTGACAGAAGGTAGCTCCGACATATATAATGATTTACAATATGTATTATCACTCAACATTAAATTGAATAAATAAAAAAGACTAATCTGTTACATAAATATAGACTCTAAATGTATTAACAATTCCGTTAAAAAAGATTCTGTTGCAGGGGCGAGGGTCTATAAATAATTCAAAATAATTTTTGACATCTCTCGGGGTTTAATTTTTATTGATTGTTATGCTTTGTAACTTGCAGAAATAAGTAAGGTACTCTCGAAAAATAAGCCTTGTGACAAATTTTTTTGACGATAAGTCTCCTTTATTCCCTTCCTTCTCACACAACTAAATATAGATTGGAGTTAAAGTTATTATTAAATAATTAATTAAATGTGTCCGCACCGTCTTGGAACTGACAAAATCGTTTACGTGAAAAATCTGTGAGAAACATTGGCTGGTAAAAATCATTAGAAGCTCAAAATAATGAGAAAAAAAATTTACATAATAAAATTGATATAATGCTGAGGGTTTTGAAATATTTAATTAAAAAGCTTACAAAGTCACATCAAAAGAGAAGGTCAAAATCCACAGCGCTTGAAGTAAGTATGAGAAAAGCAACGTTCGATCGAGCAGCGGCGGACAAGAAGACGAGACGTAAGTATTTGAATTAGTTGCTGCTATGTTATAAACAAAACTAGTAACGTATTAAATCTGAAGAAAGTGTATAGTTGCCGGCGTATCTTGATCTAAAATAAAATTTGTCCGTCATCGCATCAGCCAATCGATTATAAGAACTAGTGGTTTAAGATACTTTTATGTTTTTCCACTACATGCCATCCTAGTCGATTTTATAGGTAACTGACCTTACTCTCCTCTGACCTTATTCGTTATTTTAGATCTAGATGTGATAATAAAAACAAAGTATATTTTCTTAAGCTTAGTGAGGAAAAAGGCAAGTTTTATTTAAAAAAAAATTTATGTCGACTCTATTAAGCCTTAGTTTTTAACATTGATTTGCCTAGTAAAACTATATCAGATCTGTCATTAATAGAATTAAATGCAATTATACTTCATTAAATAAGAATTTATTCAGATATAAGATTGTGAACAGCTACTTTATATATATATTAACTTTTTTTTTATATATACATTTTCTACTTTTACATCTAGTTTTGTATTTTTCGACTGTACCGTATGTATACAGGCACTATACTCATGTAATATACATTTATATTATTTCGTATCCATGTTTCGCGTTATAGCTGTACGAATAATATTCAAAGACAATAAAAACTTATTTAATAATATAATTATTTTAAGCATTACGTACATAAGTAATATAAATATTTTTAGTTGTAACTTGGATTAAAAGACCTTTGATTAATTATAGGTATACTGGGTTTTTGTTTTTGTTTCTTTTGCAAATAATTTTTCAAGCCAAGTTATCGATACTTCGAGATTAAATACAAAAAATTTTAACGTTTCTCAGGAAATTATTTTTTTTAATATTTCGATATCTGAGCTGACAAAATTGTACAGAGTCGTCTAGAAAAAAAAATATATAAAATTTGTAAAGAAAATGAGCAGATTAAATGCCGAAAAGGCAGGTGTTTTAGGTGTAAGATAAATTAATCAGTGCGACTAATGTTTGCCATTAAAACTCGAATAGTTTCTAATTGTAGGCTTTGCGTGTGTATACGAAAACGCTTTAATGGAATGAAAATTTATTGATATTGAAATACATGTGTGTATCGTCGTAAAAAAGGATAAAAATTTTTTGAAAAAGATTCTCGAATATAGGCGCACATAAAGAAAGGATGAAATCATAAGCACATACAACCATTCAATTTACTTAAATAAATCAAAATGCGTTGACATTGATTTTTGTTAAAATTAATCATAATGAAATATTTTGTTTAAAATACAGATAATCTTGAACTGGAGTACGCATTAAAAGCGTATTTTCTGACGCTTCCATATAGTATTTGAAATGCCAATATTTGAACAAAAAGGTCGAGCAGCAAACTCGAGTTTATAGCGTCGTAAATAACCAACTAATGGCAGCGTTCGATTTAACATGGCTTGTCGAGTTTATGATGTATTTTCCATGAACAACAGCAAAGTTGTCGACATTTATTATGGTTGTTCATATAGTCACTTTATGATTTTTTCACTAGACGACCCGCGAAGCAATAGCAATACGCCCTAATTAAAATAATATTAATAACACTTTTATGTTTATGACGCTAAATTATTCATTTCTAACATAATATATCCAACTATCAAGCTATCAGTAATACGTTGTTTAAAATTTTTGTTGTTCATTCATTTGTAGTTTAAAAAAAAAGATTTATTTTATATACGTTTATTGATTTTAAGACTATATTCTCTCATCGAATCGGTGGAAAAGGTCTGGTCTATCTGAACCAAAATATCAAACTAAAAATATATTTTTATCGGTTTTTTTACATTAATGTGGGCAGTCAGGCAAGCAGTCAGGCTGCCCACATTAATGTAAAAAGACTGTAAGACTGATAAAAATATATTATTAGTTTATTAAAATACAGTCGACATAAGTAGCTTTTCTAGTATTTATTAACAATTTACAAGATGTACCATGTAAACAATAAAAATTGAATATACATGTTGTTTCGCACGTGCATTTGATGTAGCTATACAGCATACAAACCCACTCTCCCAAATCGTATATTCAAATTACACGAAATTGTGAAACGTATTTCTGCTTTAAAAAAGTGCGAAATACCTTCTTTCATTGCCAAATTTAATCTTAGGTACTAGCATATATGAGAAGTATAATTTTAATTATACGTACATCAACACATATTTGTTAAATATGTATTAGTGATTTAAAATCATAAAATTATTTTTCAATATTTATCTCCTTTACTGATTTTGTGGTGTTCTCTATTTAATTAAAATGTATGCTTTTGAAAGACCAAACTACATAAGATTTGTAATCGATAAGCACATTTGAATTCTTTAAAATTGTACATACTACAAAGTGATCACTGCTAGTTTTGTAAAAATTTAGTCACCAATTATTAAAAATTCTAAAAATATTATGCTATTCAATTTTTCATTATATTATTCTTGTTGTATACTATAATAATTGGCATATTTAAATTAACTTTACGATTATAATTATTAATTAAAGGCATAATAAAATAAATAATGCGAAAAAAATATATAATTAAAGTACGTGATCAATTATTGTGAAATTACATTATTATATTTGAATTTAAAACCACCATTATAGTGCAGTTAATTAATAATTTAGACTGTGGTAGTAACAATGAATAACGCGGCGAACTATACAAGTACACAAAAGAGTCATTGACTATAGATTCACACAAGCTATATTTATGTAATAGCACAGTGTATTCATGATGTATACATGAACGTTACGAGCATTAGATAAGGCACTGAGGAAGGGAGAAAGGGAGATGCAGGCAGCGAGCAGAATCATCATTTCTATTCGGTCACCCGGAATACATAGCTCCTTTGTGTAATATGACAATAGAAATTATTATTTCTATAACTATCAAAAATATAATAATTATATTAGCCGTATCAGTTGTTTGTTCTATTCAAATCTCCATAAAATATATATAAATAACTAACCAGTCACCACAGTCTGACTAGGAGAGAAACACTTGTTGGTGGGAATTCACTTACCTCTCACTCCAAAGGGTTGAAATGAAATTAATAATTAATGTAGAATAAATATACATTAGGATTTTTACAATAATTCAAAAAATTTAAGTGACAACAAATTGTGCCCGACCCTACATTTTTAACAGAGTTATACAAAATATGTTAAATTCGCAAAACACAGAATTGTACGTTCAATGACTGCGTGTTATTTTCTTTCTCCGTAGCATTTAAAAAAATATATAAACATATTTTATACCCAAAAGTGTAATTTAAAAATCATAAAGTAAGTTATTAATATTGTCTAGAAGTTAAAGGACATAAATAGGGGTTTCCATTATAAATGTTTGTATTAAACAGAGTATTTTTTCAAGAATGATGTTTCGTCATAAGTAATTACGTGAAAGCCTTTTGAGCATCAGCGATGCGATCACGTATGTGCGCAGATATGGCTGAGAAGTAAACACGTGTGTGGAATCAAATCGCATACTAATCTGACGCAAGCCACAAGCGAATCCAATTCGGTGACTTAATTAAACCAATTAATTCCGTTTGGTAGTTTGGCAAACGCAGGTGCCTCAACAAAGGTCCCAATATCCGAACGCAACTTGCCAGGCCTGAACACTAGCCATTACCATTCATTCCGTGTCATGTGTGTACGTGCCCCGCGGAGGTCTCGCAAACCAATAAGAAATATATTAATGAAATTTCACAAGAGGCTTACTAGCGTTTAATGCCGGCTAAAAGGACCGCAGCTGCTGCTAATGTACACATCTGTTTAGCCTGCAATATCATTTCCTGGCGCGTATTTTTGGATTTATGCTTTTCGAGCGCTATACAGCTGCTCCTTTTTTTCTTTCTCCGCGCGTGTATATTTGTCGATGGGAGAGTAAATTCGAAAGTCTCTAATGCGCGCGACAATTAGCGCTTCGAAACGCGCATTGCACACAGCTGCAAGTGTAGCCAAACAAACTTTTACCTGTATATATACGTATGAATAAAAGCGACAAATAGTGATCAACATTTTTGGATGCACACTGCAGTGCACTCACCGTCCGCGGGGTATAGCGAGCTTGTTTGACAAACAATTAATACGCGAAAATCTGTCGCTGGGCATTAATTACTAATTCGATTGTAATCAAGCCGTTTGGATTGGGGCAATATTAAATTTCTCGCCGGCTCCGGAGGTAGGGAGGGGCTGGCGCAGCCCTCGAGTGTGTGCAGCGGCGGCCTCGGCTGCATACATGCATGCGCGCACGCGAGCCTGCGGTCGTATTGCAGACTTGCGCCCGATTATAATTCATCGCATCCTCCGCCGTGCGCTGATATGCGCGCCGAGCGCTGCTGCTGCCGCTGCTGCGTGTGCGCCTGTGTGCGCTGATCGTTTTCTGTAGTCATCGCGATTCCCCGCAAATATTTTCACTGACGTATACAGATATCGGCCTAGCGCGCCGCGGCGGGGGACCGAGAGCAGAATGAAAACGATTCGTTTACATTCACCGCGAGCTGGGCGTTGTTTTGCCGCGGGTCGAAGACCCGCTCGCACGCACCGATTCGCTGTTTTGACTTTGCGTGTCATTAAAGCGCCATTAAAATGCCCCGCGTTCACTAATTATCCGCACGCAGTCTGCGGCTACGCGAACTTTTGATCGATACAAGCGTCCTTTAGATGCTCCGCCCTATTTAGCGCGCAGACATGCAGGCCCGCGCGCGCAAGCCCCAGCCTCGCCGCCTACGCCAAGACGGATATTGAGCATCGATTCGTGCGCATCGCGTTAAATTATGCATTCGGAGCTGCTTTTCTCCTCATTTCCGCCAATGTTCTCCTTCCGCCCGACTGTTCGGATTTGATGGATAAAGAATGGATTTGCGGAACGCTTTAGTTATTGCGAATTTTTGCCTTTTCCCCGTTTGTGTTTCGTGGATAAATAGTGCGCTGTTTCGAATAGAATTAAGCTTTTCATCGTAGACAAGCAAGCTGGTAAAGTTTCTAGAAAATTGATTAATTAGCCGAGCTAAAAAAGTTTCGAGTCAAGCTCAGGTATTCTGTGATGCAGCGTATCTGAAAATGGTTTTAGTACTCGCACCTAAAATACTACTTTTACTCTGCTATTAATCAAAATTTTGAAGGGGAGAATATGTTTTAATACGTATTATAAAAGGATCAAGCTATTCTGCGATAAATATTGGAAAAAATTGTTATAGAAATTTTATACGGGCAATTTTAAAAATTATAGGTACTTAAAATCTTTAGCGAGAAATGCTTCGAGTAGAAACGCAGATTTTACTTTTTACTTCTTCGCTGCAAAAACTTATGTAATTTCATTTAATTAATTTTCTCCACGAAATCAAGAACTTTTGACTCCGTATTTAAAAACTTTCTAGAACATTAATCTTTATTGAATCTTTTATTTAAGATAATCCCTTTTTTACGATTTAGAAACTATAAAACGTTGAATTGACGTTAATAAAAATGGATTCAATTCCATACAATTAAGTGCATAGATAAAATCCATACACATTTTATAACTCCCGAGGTAATAATTATATGAATGTGTCAGAAGTTCGTGTACGAATGAACTCATAAATTTTTAAATTGCCTCCCGTTGAATTAAGGGGGTGTAAAAACCACCTTTATGGGAAATTGTATTTTAATAAATTGTTAAAGTTGATAAAAGTATTTCTGAAAAGCTGCAATTGTCTATTTTTTTAAAATTATAATTCTTCTTTCATGTTCATAGATAGGATCTATTAATCGCAGAGAATAGTGCCAGTTTCTAAATCATTATACTAATGTTATACTAAACGTTTTTCAAGCCTTTTTCGAGCAAAAGTTGTACATTGAATATCTGTTGTAAGATGATCCCCGGATTGGCAAAGACGTAAGGGTGTATATCGAAATGGTCGCAGCGTATAAAGAAAGAAAATCTTCTCAAGCGAATCACAGTGAGAAAACGAACTTGGGGAGTAGAGTCGAGTCTATGAAGCGTCGGCGTAATAAGTTGGCAAATACAAATTGCTCTTATTCGTCAAGATAATCAGAGTAATAATTCAGGCTCTGGCAGGACGCAGTTCGACAAGTTATTGACAGAGCTTTTACCTTTGAAAGCAGCGTCGAAAGTCTCAGGCGGCGGGATGAGCTCGCAGTCGGCGCTGTGGCGGTCTTGAAAGCGGCAAGCCGTCCGCCGCGGCCGCACCTGAAAAGAGAATCAAGCGATAATTGTGGAAAGTCGAAAGGGAGGATTTTTATTTTTAGCTGCAAATTCTTCGCTAAGGTCTTTATAAAAGTTGAATCATTCCGAATGAGGATGAGAAGGAGGAAGGAAGGGCGGGAGAGGGAGTAAGAAAGTAAGGGCAGAAGCCTCGTCGTCCGGACGGCCGTGCGCTTTAAACGGTTTCTTCGGAAATCGAAGCTGTCAAGAACTTGCGAGACTTACAGTACTCTTGAGCGACCGAGCGCGAGCGAGCATCTTCCCCAGAAATGGAACTACGGCGACCGATGGAAGTGGCGCCCAAGTCCAAACGTCTGAATGGAGAAGAAGAATGAGGCGAGAGAAAAAGGAGTTGCGCGCGTTCGCGGAGAAGGCGGTGGTGGGGGTGTAGGCGAATGGCAGCCAGTCGGAGTGAAATTAACTTTTAATGCGAATAATAATAATCCGCGCCGTCGGAGTCGAAGAGTCTCCTCTTCGCGAAAGGCTTGCGCGCAGAGTCGAATGAAGAGGCGAATTTCAGTAAATATTAATAGAATATAATCTGCGAGCAAGGAGGCACAGGCGGTGGGAGGCGGTGGGAGGCGGTGGGAGGCGGAGGGAGGCGGCTCGGGCTATGCTCGCTAACGCCCAAGAGCTTTAGCGTGAGCTAAGTTCCGGGAGCTGCGTATAGCTGAGCAACGGCGGTTTGCGCCAGTGGTAGGAGTAGTTACTGTTAATTGGATGGCGGCAATTAATGGGATCGCTAAGAACCGGTGCGCCACATGACGAGTAACGAGGAGAGGAGAGGAGAGCGAGAGGAGGAGAGAAGAGGAGCTCGCGTCGCAAAGCTATGCTAAAGGGGGACTTAACGCCGAGTTCCTTGCGTAACTAACATGCGGCAGCACCGATAAGACCTCTCTAGCACTTGTGCCAGCTGTTTCTCTTCCACCTCCCTATATCCCCTGCACTCCCACTCCCGGGACTCTTGTCTGCTAGTTGCGAGCGCCAGACAGTTTATTTTCCTACTCGAGTTCAATAATGTAATTAATCAAACTTATTATATCCAGACTGAAGATAATATGCTGATTTTAGCCTACCCTACATACTCTACCTTCTTACAGCCGCCGTTTATTTATACAGTAGCAACGCAACTATTCACTGAGCAACTTTCGCTCAACTTGGCTGCTCTGTACAAGTGTTCGCTGCTATGGCTATGGCGTATTTTTGCTATGCGCTCCGGTATCCGGCAAAGGGGAGCTGACGAAACTTTTCATTACCTATATACTAGGGCCGCTCGAGCTATGCCTTGAATCTCCTCGACTACGCGTTCTGCTGCAACTCCAATCCATGCGCAGAGAACGCTTTCTATAGCTTCGGAGCGTTTAGAAAACCTGAAACTGCCAGCTTTCCAAATGTTTTCCCGCGCCTTCAGCGCCTCGAAGAATTGAGTACTTGCTAGGAAAAGCTAACAGCGCACGCGGGTATTTAAATAATGGCTCGTCCACACCTTTCTTCCTCGCTGTGGCTGCTAACGATTGCTTTTGAAAATTGAACTCGCTTACGATGCCGCGCGGCTACGCTTAATGATCTTGCGCGCTTACACGCGCGTGCCCGAGCAAAGTGTCAAAAAAAGCGCTGAATGTACGCTCTAACGAGTGTTCTTACTGTTAGCCAGTTAAAGGTAACATTAAAACATTAAAGTTAAATAAGTTTCCAGAGGCAATTACTACGTACTTTGCTTCGATAAACAAGGACTTGTTCGAAGAGAGTCCACACTCGGTGACTAGCGCATTTTAATGAGGCTTTGAAAGTGTTTTCTAGTACCAAATAATGACTTGCTCTACTTACATTTAGATTTAAGGGCTACTAATTTTATAATCCTCACTTGTTATCCGAATTTTTCCATTATTTTTAAGATAAAATGGTACAGACGTTAAGAAGATGTGCTAGGGATGGAAAGATTCTTACCCTACTGATTTTTGTATTTAACAAAATAAATAAAGCTATACAGATGAATTTTTAATAAAAAAACTCTGTCAGCACCTCGGTAATGATGTTATCATTACATGTGACTTGTATAAAATTCCACTCATAATTCACAGGGATTATAGAATTCAAAAATTTCGTACTGAAAATCCTCTGCGAATAATTAAGAAAATTTTCGAAGACACAAATCTGTGAATTATGAGTGGAATTTTATAAAACTTTGAAAAACTGTTGTAGTCTTTCAACCATTCTACTTGAGATTTCAACCCTATACGAATATTTTAAAAGTATTAAAAGCAGGTAATTCGAAACTTCCTCACACAACTTTTTAGTCCGAAAATTTCAATGTGAGATTCAGAGATTCTTTTTCTAAAAATTCAGTACGTTAGTAAATATCAAGGGTAAAGAACGAAACTGATTTTGTTATTTGTGAAAAGGTCTAAGTTTGACTGTGTTAAAATTTCAAAATGGTAGAAGTGAAAAATTTGTTTTTTTCTGAATTGGTCAAAATCGTTGATTTTCGCAATAACAATTAAACGGAAAAAGATACAGACATGGTTCCAGCACAAAAAATGCGTTGTTCTTTACTCATTCTCTTCTCAAAATTTATTTAAAATAATAAAACATAGAAAAGACATTATCTTCAACGTAACAGGTAAGAGAAATAACTGTTACATAAGTCGCGTGCACGATCGAACATATAAGTTTGATCGGGGCCACTTTTTCGTTCTCCACCAATCGATAGCGATTGATAAAAGAAGGGAGCCACGGGATGGGCAAGTTTAGAAGCTTGCTCATAGACGGATGGCCATAGAAGCTTTTGTCTTGGTAACTAAGGAGAAGTTTTAACAAACGCGCGACGATTGACGAAGAGATGAGTTCACACACACTAGAAAACGTCAGCCGCTTACAAGTCGTGTGCTACCATTAGCATATAATATAAAAGTAAGGTAAAGTCCCAGTAGTTGAACACTTTGTAAAACAAAATTGATATAGCTTGAATTTTAATATTATTAATTAAATAAAAAAAGGAAGGAGTCAAATAAAAAGGATGAGTGAGTGGGAGGATTTCAAGCAAAACACACTATTACGCGGCAAACAAAAAGGGACACTTGCTTCGGCGTAAAAACCCTCACGGAATAGAGGGAAAAGCCGAAGCAAGCGTAGATATCAATTTATTAATAAATTTACAATAGTTTTACAATAATTTATAAATCTCACGCTAACGCGACGGAA
>UELU01147342.1:19059-30003 GCA_900490025.1 Megastigmus dorsalis
TTTTTCAATATTCCTAAATATAAGATGTATTATAACAATAGCAAAATTAATAAATCAGATGGAGTAACAGTATACATTATCGAGGACTTAACTGAAACAACAGAAATCATTCAAATCAACAAACTTAAAATAATAAACTCAAGAATTATATTAGTCAACAATACTGAAATAGTAATATCAGCAATCTACCGATCACATGACATACATAAAACTGATTTTGTAATGAACAGCAAGGAACTACTGAAGCATAATCAAAAAATCAAAAACAGTATTTTAATAGGAGATTTTAATCTCGATATAAAAGAGCAAAATATCATAAATAAAGAATTTCTTCAAGAGTTATTAATGAACGTGAATTTTTAATATTATTAATTAAATAAAAAAAAGGAAGGAGTCAAATAAAAAGGATGAGTGAGTGGGAGGATTTTAAATGAAACACACTGTTACGCGTCAAACAAAAAGGGACACTTGCTTCGGCGTAAAAACCCTCACGGAATAGAGGGAAAAGCCGAAGCAAGCGTAGATATCAATTTATTAATAAATTTACAATAGTTTTACAATAATTTATAAATCTCACGCTAACGCGACGGAATTGCGCAATTACACGACGGAACGCACGCCTGTATAAAGTATATTCTTAATCCTAAGAGCGCTCGCTTACCGTTGGCCTTCAGGCCCGCACAAATCGTCGCAAAGGCTGGAATGCAGTCCACCAAACTCCAAAAGGCCGCCGGGCCAAACTCCAAAAGGTACCCGCGGCGTCGCCCTCAGTCCTATGAGGTGAGCCGGGAATGGGGAGCGCAGAAAAATGGTCCTCAACCTCCACCAAGCGCGTCCCGACGTCTCGGGGAAACCAACGCTGTGGTGACGGGCAACAAGGTACGTTGCCACGTACTGCGCTCGCTCTGGACGGGTCATGTCGACGAAGCGCACGTGGACACCGCCCCCACAATCTATACACTTCTTTGCCTCGAGGCTCACTCGTAATCACACACACACACACAAACGCACAACGCACGCGATCACGAGTTCCGATATTATCGACGCGATTATAATAACACGAGAAAAGCGTGAATTTACTCGCCAGAACCGATAAGACTCCCACGATAACTATGATAACACGATAAGACGATAACACGATTAATTCGATTAATATAGTAAGGCAAAAGGAAGTTTTCTCAAAGCTCTTCTAGTTTCGTCGACGGTTTGAAAGAATCTGGCCCCCGCCAGCAAGCACAAACTGTGGCGCTGCTGCGCGAGATCAATCCCCACTCACCGCGCGTGCCAAGTCCCAGGATACACCGCACGCCTCGGCGCGAAATCGAAAAACAGTTGAAGAAAATTTTATGCGGCAAAAATGGCATAAACAAGATTTTCCCGAGCTATTCCTTGTAGAGAGTTGAGGCGCGTCGCCAGCTCTTTTATATACCCCCCGTAGGTCGGCAGTAAATTTTCCGCCTCTAGTGGGTCACTGGTCGGAGTTCTAGCTAGTCTTCCGAATACCAACTAAAAAGGGGGTGTGCCAGGTAGACTCACTGACACTTGTATTAAATTTAAAGGTCGCTAGCTCTATATATTCGTCCCAGTCTACCTTATTAACTTGTAAGAAAAATTTTACAAATTCTATTAGACTTGAATGTGATCTTTCCAGAGAACCGTTTGTTTGCGGGTGAAATGCAGTGGTATCCCGAAAACGCTTATTACTTTCTTTATTAATCCATTTGCTACGTCTACAGCAGTAGTCGTTATCAACGGTTCTGCAATCAAATGTTAAGATGTATTCATTTCCCTTTACTGTTTTCGGTAAAGATCCCACTATGTCCATACTAATGCGCTCCATAGTATGTGAGCCGGTGTTAGTTATGATCATTGGCGCACGAGTTTTCACTCTTACTAACTTCATTAATTGGCAATCTAAACATTTTCTAATGAAATCTTGCACTTCTTCTTTTAATTTCTCCCAGTTATAGTTCTGCTTAATTCGTTTGTATGTTTTCGTCACTCCACGGTGTCCACCTACTGCTGAGCAATGAGCTTCTCTTATTATTATCTCTCTATCTTCCGCGACGGGATGTGGAATTAGACCCAGGCATATTATTAATTTTGTGTTTGTTTCAATAAATGCCTTTCTATTTTTCTGAGTACCTCTTCCCATTTCATGTTTTCTATAAATTCCGTTTTAGCGATGCTTATCGATTGAATTTTCAGTGTTTCCAAGAGTTCCTTTAAATTGTTGCTCAGCTGTTCTAGATTATTATTAATTAACGATAGTCCAATGAGTGCTTCTGTGCAAAGTGGCAGAGCTATATGCACTTTTGAATTGACTTTCGTAACTATAGGAACTCCAATCTGCAGGTTTCTGTATTTTGGTAATTTATTTTGTAGTTTCAATTGTCTGGCCCGTCATCGCAAGGCTCACCAGTAGTCGTGATAAAGTATAAATAATTGTCCCTGCGCATAAGCAATTTTTCCCGTGCATTTACTAGAGTTACGTTTAACGTGTTTTCGTTATTCTCCGTATTCACTTGCGGAGGCAGTCTTTCTAATATTCCTCCCCTTTCTGACTCATTCTCCCGAGCCACGTTTAGAGAGCTATACGGGTCTTCGTTATTCCCTGTATTTTCATGCGAGCCCGCCTCGCCGAAATTTTCTCCTTCATTTGCATACTCCTTTTCTTGCTGCGTGTAACTCGTCTGTGCCTCTGCGTCTACCTCATAAATTTGTTCCAATTCTTTTACCTATGGTAGTGTCGCTTCGGCGCATTTCTTCTCGACGGGTTGGAGCGGTTTATGGCTTTCTTCTGCTGGTTTCTGATGTTTGCGAGGGAGTAAAGCTTTTATTGCCTCTTTGTATTTGTCGCTCACTTGGCGTCCCGCTCGTCCTCGAGTGGTCATACCTGTGCCTGACTGGAGGTTTCTTGTCCCTCTTCCGTGTGTACACTCGTTTCTTCAGTGATTGTCAAAACTCTCTCCACTGGGTTTCTAAATAGAGCATCTGCCACGTTTAGACGCCCCGGTCTGTATATGATTTCGAAATCGTATTCTGCAAGCAGCAGTCGCCAACGCATAGCACGCGAGTTGGGATCTTTGTGTGTTTGTAGCCAAACAAGCGGCCTATGGTCGGTTATGAGAAAGAATCGTGTTCCAAAAAGATAAGGTCTGAAATGTTTAATGCAGTAGACCAGCGCCAGTCCTTCCTTATTCAAAGTGTCCCAGCGTTTCTCTACATCGGTTAATACTCTTGAAACGTAAGCGACTGGTTGGTCGCTGCCAATTTTCCCTTGCGAGAGAATTCCTCCCACAGCATATCCCGATGCATCGGTCGTTAAGTTGAAACTTTGTTCGAAATTTGGAAAAATGAGGATAGGCTCCTCGCACAATTTTTTGCGCAGTATTTCAAAAGCTTCTTGCGTTTTCTCCGTCCATACGAATTCCACGTCTTGTTTTAATAAATCTGTTAATGGTTTAGCGATTTTAGAAAATTGATTAATAAATCTTCTGTTATATCCCACCAATCATAAGAATTGCTTGATATTCTTTTGATTTTTCGGTTTTGGATAATTATCTACTGCTTCTAACTTGCGCGGATCGGGCTTGACCCCTTGCGCACCCATGAAATGGCCTAAATATATTACTTCTTGCTTGAAAAACTCGCATTTTTCCGGTTGCAGTTTTAGTACTCCTTTGCGTAATCTTAAAAACAGATTTCCAGTCGTTTTATGTGCTCATCCAAGGTTCGCGAGTAAACAATTATATCGTCGATGAAACAGAAAAGTTTCTTATTTAATAAAAACGTTGCAGGCATTGTGCGCAAACCAAAACTTCCTCGATTAAAGTGATATAAATCTCCATTAGTTACCAATGCGGTTTTATGCCTGTCTCTTTCATCAATTTCTAGTTGATGATATCCTGCAGCTAAGTCAAAAACTGAAAAATATTTAGATCCTCCTAGTTGATCCAAAATATCGTTAATGTTAGGTAGAGGGAATTGGTCATCCAACGTTTTTGCATTTAGTTTCCTATAGTCGATTACCATCCGATATCGTTTATTGCCTTGTGAATCCTCCTTTTTAGGTACTATAAAACATGAGCTCGAGTACGATGATGTCGATGGCTCGATTATTCCCTTTTCTAGCAGTTCGTTTACCTGCTTTTGAATTTCCTCTTTATGTACGGGAGGTAGGCGGTACTGTTTCGATGTTATCAGGATATCGTCGGTAGTCGGTATAGTGAGTTTGAGAATTGGGGTAGCTGTAAGTTTCTCGTCAGGAATATAAAATATATCGCTGAATTTGTTATAAGTTTTTCTATTTCAGTTTTTTCTATAGGCGATAGATGATCTAGTTGTAGTAGTTGTTTAACCTTTTTTATCCTATTATTGTACGTGTGTTCTTTAATACATAAAACTCTCCTTATTCCTTTATCGAATTTTGCAGCCTTATTTTTTAATACTTTTATAATTCTTGTAGTTACTTCCCACATTCTTTCTATTTTATTTTTGCTAGTTTCACTAGATAAAGAACCCAATTCAATGTAGAGTTTCAGTGTATGCAGCGCCTGGCATGATTCCCCTGCTATGCACGCACATAATTCGTTGTTTAAAATTTTAGGCACAACATTTTGTATTAATATTTCCATATCTTTTGCGCTCTCGTTAAACACTCCGTTATTTTTCATTCCTTTGTTGCAGAGTTCTTGTAATAAGCACATTTCTTCAAATAGAGTTTCTTCTTCACACATTTCTCCTCGTTTGTATTCGCTAACTTTTACTTTTGAAATAAATTGTGGTATTAGATTTTCAATATTATTTTCTTCCCTCCTCCCTTTCTCGGAAAAACTATTCGAGACGGACTTTGATGCTTCATAGCAGAGCTTCGTGTCACTCTGCGAGTTTGTGAGGCATTCATTTATAACTCTACTTTTAGAGTTAAAGCATAGAATTTGTGTAGCTTTTCATCTAATTCTTGTTTAATAATATTATTTTCAGATTTAAGTTTTAGAATCTGCTTAGTATTTTCTTTTAAAACTTGTTTAATACTTTCATTTTTAGATTTAGGAGTGTGCATAGAATTTTCTTTTAATTCTTGCTTTATAATTTTTTCACTCGAGTGAGATTTTGATTTAGATTTTGGATCTATATCCGAATTTGATTTAGGTTTTGCACTTGGAATTATATCCGAATTTGATTTAGATTTAGCACTTGAAATTATATCCGAATTTGATTTTGATTTAGCACTTGGAATTATATCCTAATTTGATTTCGATTTAGCACTTGGAATTATATCCCAACTTGATTTAGATTTAGAGTTTGATTTAGAATTTGATTTGGAGTTTGATTTAGTGAACCAAATTCGCGTCCGAATTTGATTTTGTTTTATTTATTGAATCCATTTCAGAATTCGATTATGACTGCTTTTAAAAATTGAAATTCTTTTCAGAATTCGATTTTTCTATTGAACCCATTTCAGAGTCCGATTTTGACTGTTTTTGGAAATCTAAATTCTTTTCCGAATTCGTTTTTCCCGTTGAACCCATTTCAGAGTCCGATTTTGACTGATTTATTTCCGGATTTGTTTCGGAGTTATAATATTCTGCGTTTATACTTCCTTCCCTCTTTTTGAATTCTTGACCCGTTTCCCTAATATTATGGCTCCTTTGTTCGTGGGTTGCGAGTGCGTTCTCAAGGTTTCCAGCTGTGTCATTTACAGCTTTTAAACAGCACACTTCTGCTCGTTCATTATTTTCTACGAACGATATTTCTTGTGCTCCGACTACTAGGTTTCTGTTGAGATAGTCTATTTTGGCTCCTCGTTGAGCAAAGAAATCACTGCCTAATAATCCCTCTTCTTTAATTGGAAAATTATTTTGCACAATATGAAATTCTATTAAGAAATTTGGAAATTATATATTTATTTTACCGAGCGTAAATATGCTGTTATTTGTGATCCCTTGCAATTCTAGAATTTCGTTTTGATTTATTGTTACATTGTTACCTAAATTATTTATTTTTAATAAATTTGGCCGTGCGCCTGAGTCGAGGAGTAATAAGATTTGTTTATTATTTATTGAATTTTTTAAAGGGATTATTGGCGATTTAATATTTTTATTTAAATGAACATTTCTTTTGACGATGATTGCTGTGCCTGCTCGTTTTTAGGGCGTGATCCATAGCTGGTCTCCCCTCTTACGCCCTTTAGATGCGGACTTTGTCCGTTTCCCGCTTGCTGCTCGCGCATTTGATTATTAAATTTTCTTTTCCTACATTCTTCTAGTATATGCCCTTCCTTTTTACAATATTTGCATATTACCGGTTCGGATTTTTGTTTTTCGTTTCTAGAAAGCGTAGCATTTTGTCTATGTACGTATTGGTTATTCTGCTCTCTCGGCGCAGGCGTCCCGTACCGCGGCCATTGAGTCGGCCCCGGCCCCTCCAGGCCCCGCCCATGCGCCTCTACGCTGGCCTTGCTCGTTCGCGTTGCCAGCATACTGTCCGATTTTCCAGCACTTGGGTACTGTATGGCCCGGCTTTGTAAACATTTGACACACTACTCTCGGTGTATCTTCTATGAAATGGACTTAAGCGATTAGATGCTGATTTTTATTTTCTGTTATAATTTTTATAGCGTCATTTAATTCCTCCGGTTCGTAGCACGCGAAACCTCTTTCAATTTCTATTTCTTCTGCTGTCGCATCGTCTAATTTTTGTACTGTACCTAACCGCGCTTTAATTACCAAGTGCAGACCTCTTATAAAAAATTTTACTAAATCTTCTTCTAATTGCCTATAATGATTCCCCGTATTTCTCCCAGCTCTTTTCGCAGCTTCTAAAATTTCCTGCCTGGTTTTTATTCTATTTGAAAAAACTTCTACGCTTTCATCCTTTTTTTGTTTAATTTTAGATAAGTATCCGTGCAATTCATGTAATGTTTTTGCCGATCCGAAAATGCTATCAAAAAATCTTTCTATTTCTTCTATTGACGTAAATATTCTTTTTGACGCGCTTTTTAAAGCTTCCCGGAATAATCGTAATTTAATTAACCTAGCTAAATCGGGCTCACGTTGTTCGTTAATTATGTTACACGCTTCCCTACATCCGTCTAAAAACTGACTCAGCGATATATTTACTCCGTCGTATTTTGGAATTAATTCTAGAGCGTCTTTTATTGAAAGCGGTCTTACTTGACCAAGAGTTGAATTTACTGATCGCGAGTGAAATATTGGTAGTCTCGGAACGGTATGTGTTCCCGAATTTAGAGACATGCTGAATGCTGCTGATTTTTGTAAATTTATTCCTGTGGAAGTATGATACATATTTCGTCCTATCTTCCGTTATTTCAGGAGAGAATTTTATTTCTTTTATAGTCGCGATTCTTTCTGTCCTGTCCTTCCCAATTATATTCTCTATTATTGACTTTGGATTTATTTTTTGACTAATTAATTCACCAATCGCATTTATTAAATATTTATCTCCACAACATTCGATAATGTCGTCTCGATTTACGACGTTTTTTAACACTTCTATAATTGAATCTACTATTTTTTTAGAGTCGTCATCAATTTCATTGCTATTTATTCCGCTATCGTGTCTTTTACTAAAATAAGCTAACGCGTCTTCAAGTGAGCTGAATCTTACATTCGAATCTATTCTTAAAGCATGCTTTAGTAAAATGAGAGCTGCATCGTTATTAAGTGCGCTTGCAGCATTCTTATCAGTATTCATGCTTGCTTAAAAATTATGCAAGAAAAATCTTCGCCAATTAAATATTGCACTAATCCGTTTTAAGGAGAGGCCCCCACTTGTTACGTATAGGTAGAGTAGCGAAGAAGAAAATAGAATTGAGTTGCAGACAATTAAATTGACTCGTCAGTGACGGAAAATTGACTTGAAAATAAGAGTTTCCCCAGTTTGCGTTGAGCACATGGTTGGGCGACAATAATTTAGTAGGCGTAGATGTGTAAAGAGCTCAGTTGGAAATGATAATGCACGGGATGCATAGCTTACTTGGATTTAATCTCAGGAAGTTGAGTGACTGTAATGTCGCTAGGCGTCTTCCTAATGCTGCTGTAGATCCTCCTTCTGTCGAGTGGGTGTGGTTTGCAGAGGGCGAAACGCGCGCGCGATTGATTAATATAAATTAATAATCGGGAAAAGGTTGAATGTTTTCTAGTAAAATTACTTCGTTTTTCATATTTGCAACTACAGTTACTACTGTATTTACTACTTTAACATTGGTTGCAATAATCGATTACAATGAGTTAGTTTCAATACTAAACGCTCGATACAAGTAAAGCAAAATATAAAAATGTCTAACTGCGCGTTATAGATCGAGTAGCGCGGAGACGACGTGTTACTTCCGAAACACCGGAATAGATAAGAGGGCGACCATAATCGCGTCTCTCACTTTATAGTCCTCCAGACCGGAGACCTAGAGGAAGGTAACATAGACGTGGAACTTCGGGAAAAGGGGAGGGTGAATGCGAGATAAGGGGTCCTGGTATGTGAAGGCATAAAGGTGCGTTTGCATCTTGGCCGATTGGTTAGTCGTCCTAACGTTACTACCATATATGGTCATCATTCCTCGGTGTTGGCTAAAAATGCTGGTGATAGCCGGAGGTAGAGCATGTTCTTTTATACTCGAACTGCGTAAATTCATAACTCGTTGCTAGGCTGTATTTTTTATACTTGATGCTTGCGCCGGCGAATCAAGGAAGTATGCTTGTCTTGTCTTGACTGAAGGTTTTAGGTAAGTAGAAGTTGCTTAGGGAGTTACCCTGTGGTGAGGTAGAGTGCATGGCAGTTGGTACAGCAGTGACCTTCCTTGTCAGCTGTTGGTACCTCAGTTGAGATGTGGCGTTGCGTCTTTCGGTTAGTTCCGCAAGACGCGACAAAATATTCTTCGAAACATTTTTATAATATTTTGGAAACCTTCCTGTAATGTTTCTGAAATGTTTGGCTGTAATATTTCACTGAACATTTTATTTTAATATTGCATGCTGTGTGGGCAGCTGTCGCATTTAAGACGATTCAACTTTGTTTTTTATAAATTGATTAAAGTGCAGGACTAATGATCCATCTGTATCCGTCGTATATAAATTTAATATTAAATTCGATTAAAATATACACTGATTAACATCGACTAAAATCGTTTAATAATCAATCTTTATTCGTTAAATTAAAGTCGATTTAAATTCTCAATGATTTACGTGGCTTAAAGTGGATTTATCGTCTATCATTATTCGTGGCAAAAAAAACCGATTCAATATATAATTTAGTAAAATCGATTGAATTCGATGGATGTATAATCTTCATTCGTCACATTAAAGCCGATTGAAATATGGGGTGATATAAAACGATTAGAGTTGATGAACTATCAATCTCTATTTGTCGCATGAAAGCCAATTCAATTCTGCATCTATTTAAGTCGATTAAAGTTGACAGTTGGTCAATGTCCATTCGTAACATTAAAACCGATTGAAATTTAGGACGATTTAAAAATATTAAATTCGATTAAATATTAATCGCCATTTTCTGCGCGAAAGCCGATATTTTACATATATTCAAGTCGATTTAAGTTGATTAATAATCAATGCCCTACTGAAAATAATCGCATGATTAATCATATGATTGATCACGTGATTTATCACTTGACTAGTCACATCATTTATCATATGATTAATTCCGTGATAAATTATGCGACTAATCACTCAACCAAAAAATTACTATAAAAAAAAATTGCTTTAAAATTAAAAAGAAAATACTAATTTTAAACTGAAATTTCAAAATTATTAGTATTATTAAACTAAATAAATTTAAAGAAGCAAAAAAAAAATTCCGTCACTAGCAGGGCTTGAACCCGCTACCTTAATATTGCCAGCCCAACAACGTATCCACTACGCTATTTTAGCTATGGTACTTGAGTGAGTAATTATCACCTTTTTACTGCAACTATTATTTCATTATTACTAACTCTTTAGTAATCGATATAATTGACATCATTAAACGTTACAATATTTACTACGTAAAATATTACAATTTTTAATTTAAAGTTAAAAAATCTATTTTTGCGAATATCTGGTAAATAGTTCGAGGTGTATAGAAATTCAGATGAAAGTCTATTATTATTTATAGTTTTTGGAAACATGCGAGTCTAACCTACAAAACAATTTTAATATATTTTGATTCATTGTGAATAAGAAGTGGGCACCCCCTTAGAAACCACTAAAACTTTATTTATTTCGCCGTATCTCGAACCGTTTACGAGATATTCGGAAAAATGGATTTAAACTTAACTTTAAATTAAAAATTGCAATATCCTACGTAGTAAACATTGTAACGTTTAATGGTGTCAATTATATCGCTTACTAAAGAGTTGATAATAATAAAATAATAGTTTTACTATAAAGGTAATTGTTACTCACTAAAATACGGTATATAGCTAAAATAGCGTAGTGGATACAGTGTTGGGCGGGCAATATTAAGGTAGCGGGTTCAAGCCCTGCTAGTGACGGAATTTTTTTTTTTGCTTCTTTAAATTTATTTAGTTTAATAATACTAATAATTTTGAAATTTCAGTTTAAAATTAGTATTTTCTTTTTAATTTTAAAGCAATTTTTATATTAATAATTTTTTGGTTTTACGTCTACTGTTGTCGATTAAAAACGATTCTAATTAATCGCAATAAATGTTATTAAAAGGTATTGAAAAATTATAGTCATAAAAAGCGATTAAAATTGATAATATTTAATAGGAAGACGAAGCATTAAACCGGATTACAATTAAAAACAATTATAATCGATTCCTTTTTCACCCATTAACGACCAAAGACGTCATTTTTTTATCATGTTTTTCATCGCAAAATTCATTTGTAAAACGAAACAATAAATTGATCCAAGGTACCGTACCTTATGTTTGCCAATTTTTTTCTGAAAAACTATGAGGTTTAGG
>UELU01147343.1:12219-26175 GCA_900490025.1 Megastigmus dorsalis
CGTAGCTTTGTCAATGCCTTCATTTTTATCATCAACTATATCATTTATTGCCGAACCCAATGCAGCCAAGGCAGCGCCAGCTAACTGTTGTCTTTCTAATATATGAGTATCTCTTTTCAAAGAACTTTCCAATAATTTCGCAGAAATTTCTGGATTCAAAATAGGCGCTTGTAACCCCTGTAACCTAGGGTATTTACTTAGTAATGCTTCCTTCTCTTTTTCTGATATGCCTTGTAAAAACCAAAATTTCCATCTGCTAGCAATCGAAGAATGTAACTTTATATTTATTGTATTTGGCTTTGATGGATCGTCTCCTAAGGCTTCTAAAATATCATTATCAAACGGCATTTCTTCTGGCATATCATTTTCAATTTCACTATCTTTCCCGTTTGACTTTTCTGTCAGAATATTTTTGTCTTTTGTTTTTTGTTTTATAATTTTTGTTAAGTCCAATGCCTCGATATCCTCATCACCTATTAGAAACCAAGAATTTCTTATTACAAACTTCTTAAATTACATTATATTTAATGTGGCAATATTTATTTGTTCGACAAGAACGGCCATGGCTTGACTTGTTTACACACGCACGAGTGAGAAACAAAGGATATCGTGACGCGCGAGCCCGCGCGACAGAATCTGCTGATTTATCTAGCCGCTCGTGCTAGCGTATCAGTGATCTTTCATACATTTCATTACTTTCTTTTTCAATCTTTATCATTTTTCCATTTAACAATAATAACGATACTATTTAATTAATGTTCTAATTTGTCCTACCGCTCGTGTAGGCGCATTAGAATTATCCATAATTTTCTTTTGTTCTGCCGCCCGTGCAGACGCTTAAAGAACTTTCTTTATTCAGCTTTTCACTTTCATTACACTCAAATATTACTTACTTTTATCTGAACCTTCAGACGACCTTTCAACCTCCTCGTCCAGTTTTTCAGTCTCCTGATTCTCCTTTTCTCCTGTTGTCCCATTGTCCTCCTGACTCTCTTCGTCTTCCGTGTCCACGGTTCCAATAATTTCTTGCTCATCGGTTAACGCCTTTATTTGTTTTATCATGGCTTGAAATTTAGCGTACAAATCGTCCAAATCCTGGTTCACTTTGCGTTTTCCCATATTAAAAACCCCTTTTTTTAAAACCTACACGTGTCACCTACTCACAATACGTACTTCTCCTTGCGCACAGCAAAAAGGAATGAAGATCTTAGGTAGCGAGGCTCGTGTCAAGAGCGGCGTAGCGACGTGAGTGCCGCGCCGGCCGTCCTCGGTCGGTAAAAGATTTTTATCCTACTCTAAAATGCTGTGACTTCTAGCGGGGCAGAAGGGGAACTACAACTGTAATCTCGAAGAACGAGGCACGAAATATAATCTGTCTCGTATGTGCATCCTTCAAGAACTTCTTTCTTTTTTTGAAGATTGGATTTTTGCTGCTTTAAAAAGAAGCGTCTCCTCTTAAAAGTAGTTGATGTAGATCTTAAGTACCTTCTTCTACTTTTGAAATCAGTCTTACTATTATGCTTATAAGTATTTTTACCAGGAGACAAATCTAATTTCATAAGCAAGTTTGAAATATAAGTTGCACCTTCATTTTTTTTCATTATTGCACTTGCACATCTGATATTCCCTGATACAGACATTCCATACATTCTAGATTTTGGTGCCTTGCTAACAATAATTACTTGAAGCTCCTGCCGAATATTTTTTAACATTGTTTGCCAGACTATTGAACATATTTTCTAGAGCATGAAGTAATTTTGGATCTGAAAAACTATCTCCAATGGTTGAATGTTTATATTCGGTAGGGTTTTCATTATATAAACACCATGAGCCACAGTTTTTATGATTATTGAAAGCATGCTTTGGTATATTGTTTATGGCATCAGCCATAGCTACGCAGTTGCCTATATTTCTTGAAATGCAATAATTAAAACATTTCTGTAGGTATTGAATTGCTACACTAGTCAGTTCCTTGTGACATTTCTGTAACTTATATAATGCACTGACAACACCTTTGCTGGTGTGATTTTTATCAGCTTGCTTGACAATTTCATAATCATGTGCATTTTTTATAGCTGCGATAGAGCTGCTATCATTATCAGCAATAAAGATGCCAGTTTCAATATTATTTTTTTTTTAGAATGTCATTTTCTTTCGTTAGTAGTACAGCAGCATGGGGTTCCATGCCTTTCACTGTACCAATAAAATTACAACGACAATCATGATCTTGCTTATTATGTCCAAGATCACATTTTTTACATTTTCTGTTTAAAACTACATATGATAAAACTTTTTTGGAAAATAAACCAATAATAGAAGCTGTACCAGAAAAACTGTTATACGATCTTCCTGTGCTTCTGGTAAACCAACCCATATCAAGTGAGATGGCTATGCGTACTTTATCTTCCATTGTAGCTCTAATATTTGGGCTTGAAATAGGTAAATTAGGAAAGATGAATGAATTGTTTAGATGAAGAGGTCTGAAAATAATAACAAAAATAACAAAATTTATGTCATTTTATATTCTTTATGTCATTTTTGTTTAAATTCACATGTAGAATACAGAGTGTATATTTTCATTACAATTCTTAAATTATATTTTATAATTAATGTATAATTATGTAAATGTATAACTATGTATAACTGTAAATAAAATGTATAACTATGTAAATGTATAACTATGTGAAAATCAAATTTTAATATTACTAAATTCATCATTTATTGTAAAAATATTATGAGAATTTTTTGCCAAGTCATGTAACAGAGATATGTGATAAAAAAATTTTTGTACAAAAAAATACACACTCATTCTCTGTTCTATAATGCATCTATATATTGCACTTACAAAAATGTTTTTAATTTTTTAACATTTTCTATGGTTAGTTGCTTTCATGCAGCTATCATGAGCCATTTCCTCGAGAGATTTTCCCGCTTCTCTTTCATGAACTTTGAACGAATTCCAAGACAATGTTGGGATGTTCAATGCAGACAGAACCTCATTTAGATGGGTATTACCCATCACTGCATTTAATGCACCTATACATATATATATTTAAATTTAAATAAATAATCTTTATAATAAATAATATTTGTATATACATTAAGATTATACAAACCTAGAACAGCTTTTGTATTTGTGTCGAAATGAATATTTTGATCAGCAGGCTTATGCTGTTTATCGGTGAGTGCACCTGATATTGCTCGGCATAACCTACATTCGACAAATAATCTTGAAGCCAAGCCACTGCGCTTCTCAGCAACAACGTCTTGGAGAGACAGGATTGAATTGCATTTTATGCATATTAATTCGTTCCCCAAAGTTTCTAAGTGAACAATTCGACGTCCTTCTATCTTTATGTGTTTGCAAATTGTTTTCTTTTTTAGGTTACTTACACCGTTTTTCGATCCGTAAATACTTCTAACATTTTTTCCTGATTCCTGCTGTTTACATCGCAGTTTATAAATTTGCTCTGAAACTCTTTTTTCTTTCCAAAAGAACCTTTTCAGTTTTTCATTCATTTTTTAGTACTTATTTTTATAATAAACTTATTTTTATACTCCAAATTAATTTTAAGTTTACAATTCGCAAAGATAAACAAGCATGCTTTAGCGTACACTGTTGCCAGATCTTCAACTGCAACTACGTTAGTCAAGCACAAGTACAGCTCTATACTATATTGACTAACTTAGTGTCGAGAGAACTCCCTTAAGGTCCAAATCTGGTTACCGTCTGGATAGCCGTATAATGGTCAACCAAATTTGGACCTAAAGCGAAAGACACATGGGGTCCATATGAGAAACAGCGTGACACACATCATTGGGTCCAGATTTGGTAACACCCACGAGGGCCCTAAGTGTATCGAGGAAGCCCGGATATGGACCTACCGTGGGCCGCAGTAGAATCTCTAATCGGGCGTATTTGAATTAGCAAAAAAAAACAAAATAAAAAGGGACATGGTCCAGATTCGAACCGGGGCTCTGCAAAAAATTATTCAAGCGCAGTGTCTTAGTCTGCACAACCAACACACTATACATATATGATATTTTTGACCCAAATTCGCACTCGCTTATCGACCCCACAGGCATAGAATTAGCTTGAATATATACTTCTTAATCTATGTAATTTATTGCTAGCTTACCGTACATTTACCTTATATTATTCCAGTAATCATATAAACGATAATATTTACTTGCCATCATTTTAATTGGTTTTAGGGCATATGCATAAAATTCACATATAATAAAAGTAATGCAGATTGGTAGTATATTCAAAGAGTAAATAAAATCACTAATAACATTTTTCTATTTGTTTTGGATTCAAATACAGCTGCAGTGGAAAGTATAATAAATAAGTATATTAATTAAATAAAGATACGTAGATAGGACTACAGATATTTTACTCCGCCGTGCATGTTTCTTTATAGTAGCTACATATATACGCGACATTGAATTCCCAAATATTTATTTAAATTCAAATTACACATTTTCGTTCAATTATTTTATTCAATTTTTGGCATGTTCTTAGATTTAATTAAATAAAAACTAGCAATGAACATTATTGTTATATGTAGGTTTTCATATATATACGATGTAACGGGGTAGGATTTAGGATTTAGGTGAATAAAAATACGCGGTGATAAAAATCATCAGATCCTAATGACAACTCCTTGCCGACATTACAGGGATCTACTACTATTCTCCAATGGCTAGCTCCTTGAAAATCCGCTGCCCACTATACCTTTCCCCCAGAGGCACAGTAAGAAGCCTTCTGCACACCTAACCTTTTTCTGACTCCACACCTGGTCACTAAGACCGGGAGCCCTTCCTAATGACTATTGCTCTCTCATGCCGAGCTTGTGGTCGCGTCACGTGTCTTTATGCACACTGCCGAGCAGAAACAGTGCTTTCCTATGACGGACTCAGACTTACACGCACATGATACCAACGAGCGCATAGCCCTCTTTATAGGGATATCATTTCCATGCATGTGACTCAGAGGCAGTTGGCGCATGATCGTGTGTCTCCTGTCCCCACACCCAGTCGGCTACACATACCACGACTCAGAGGCTTTGGTGCATGTTCACAGGAAAAAGGTGTGGGGAAGTTCTCTGAAAACTATGGACCTCTTGTTCAAACGGATTCCTTGAACGATGGAAGCGGACATCGTTCGATACACGAGACCACGATCCGTATCGTGGGTCGTTTAGTTGGTCGCCATGTATCGGGGTAGGATTTAGGATTTAGGAGAATAAAAATACGCGGTGCTCGGGAGTCGAACCCCGACGTCGAGAGTACGAGGCGAGCGCCCTAACCACTGGGCCATTACCGCACTGGCCTCGACTCGGCATCAGATCCTAATGACAACTCCTTGCCGACATTACATGGATCTACTACTATTCTCCAACAGCTAACTCCTTGAAAATCTGGTGCCTGTTATAACGATACAAAACTCGCGCGCAATCGACGCAGTTCGAGCTGCTCTCTTTCTGTACATGTTTGGTAACTTATACGTCTGTTATTGTTACTTGTAAGAGATGTTCGGCAGTCTTGTTGTCGCCTCTGAGCTGTACTCACGCACGACACTCTATAATTATCTCAATATTATATTTTAGCTTAATAAATACGTTCTAACCTTATTAGCCATTTGTACAATTGCTTACGACGCACCTATTCCAACTTCAATAAACATTAAAGATTCTATACTTAATTTAAAACATATTATTCTTTATTTTTGTGCTTCTGTAGGGATACATTTATTTAAAAAATAATTATTAAGTACAAAGAAATTGTAGAAAAAAAGATTGAAACAAAAATTAAGCACGCTCGCTAATACGGGAGTTAGCTTGGTGCGCCACCGCCTTATGGGGTAATAACTGCGCTGGGGTAGCTTCACTTTTGCATCATGGGAGTCTGTCTGTGCTTTTATTAAGGTCTATCTTCATATTCTTCGTTGACGAAAGTTCGGCGCAGCAGAAGTCGATTTTAAAGACTTGTAATCATTGCGAGGGCACAAATCACAATTTTTCAAATTGTAAGTACAAATCGTATAAATGTAAAAATTGTAACAAAGTAGGGCACTTAGCCAAAGCGTGTAAAGAACCGGTAAAAGGGAATTCGGCTAATTACGTGAAAGACACATGTTTAAATATGCAAAATATAATAAGAGAGGATACTGATCATTTGAATCTGTATACCCTTGATGCGACAGATAATAACGCAGATCCACAGGTTATAACTGAAGTTTATATAGAAAATAAAAAGATTAAAATGGAGATAGACAGTGGCGCGCGTATATCGGTTATACCGTGGGATGAATATGTAAAACAATGTACAAACTGCGTAGGTATTAAAAAAAGCTATAGAATTTTGAGGTAGTATGATATTGCAGAAATAAATCCAAAAGGGAAAATTAATGTTGAGGTTAAATTTAGTGATAAAAAGGTGAAAAGTCGGTTAACCCATTAACGACCAAAGACGTCATTTTTTTATCATGTTTTTGATCGCAAAATTCATTTGTAAAACGAAACAATAAATTGATCCAAGGTACCGTACCTTATGTTTTTGAGTGTGCTGAATCCAAATCCTGGCTTAAAATTCAAAAATTTTGCTTACAAAATTAGATATGGCGGGTCTTTTACAAAAAAATAGTGAAAAATTCGAAGTTCTTTTTTTTCTACCATAAAACGCGTCAATAGCGCAATCTTTCTTCAACCATCGGTGCACAAAATTGTTGAACTTTAATAGAAAATTTTTATATATGAGCTTTTATTTTCAAAATGGCGGATAAAATGCAATAATCTGAAAATAAATGAAAAAAAAAAAATTTCGTTACCAATTTTTTTTCTGAAAAACTATGAGGTTGAGGAAAGTTTTCAAAAAAATCTGGAAAAATTCGTGAGTATTCTTTGGGTAATTTTAAGACATTTTTGTTCTATAAAACTTTTCCCTAAACCTCATAGTTTTTCAGAAAAAAATTGGTAACGAAATTTTTTTTTTTTCATTTATTTTCAGATTATTGCATTTTATCCACCAATTTGAAAATAAAAGCTCATATATAAAAATTTTCTATTAAAGTTCAAAAATTTTGTGCACCGATGGTTGGAGAAAGATTGCGCTATTGACGCATTTTATGGTAGAAAAAAATTGATGAAAAAAAAGAACTTCGAATTTTTCACTATTTTTTTGTAAAAGATCCGCCTTATTTAATTTTGTAAGTAAAATTTTTGAATTTTAAGCCCGGAACCAGATTCAGCACATCCAAAAACATAAGGTACGGTACCTTGGATCAATTTATTGTTTCGTTTTACAAATGAATTTTGCGTTCAAAAACATGATTAAAAAATGACGTCTTTGGTCGTTAATGGGTTCGGGTTAATAGTCATAAGGCAAAACGGTAAAATAAGTCTAATGGAACGTAATTTAATGGGACAACTGGGTATATTTATATCGAGTATTCACGTCTTGGAATCGCGAAACCGCGATGTTGAGATCTTGTTAAATAATTACGCGGAAATGTTTGATGGAACATTGGGTTATTGTGGGAGTAAAATTCATTTGTAAATAAAGAAAAATGTAAGGCCGATTTTTAGAAAACCTAGTACAATTCCATTTGCATTTAAAGCTCAAGTTGAGCAAGAATTAGTAAGACTACAAAAAAATGACGCGATAACGAAAGTTAGTACGAGTGAGTGGGGAACGCCCCTAGTGCGCATACTAAAGCCAAATGGCAAAATAAGCATATGTGATAATTATAAAATAACCGTAAATTCGTACCTCGAAGACCACCACCATCCCATTCCGGGAGCTGAAGAATTGATGGCGTGTAACCAACTAGAATTAGATGATGAGTTGAAAAAAATTATTAGCATGGAAGCACACATGCAGGCATTTTTGTGCTAAATCGTTTAGCTTGCGGCACTAAGTGGGCATGTTCAATTTTCCAAGAAATAATGGACAAAGTACTTCAAGGTACAAAAAAGGGTGCAAAAATTTTTTCGATGACATTATTGTAACCGGTAAAAATCGAAATGAACATTTTAAAAAATCTAGAAACGGTTTTATTAAAATTGAAAAATGCTGGTGAGACACACAGCACACAAGAAAAAATTTTCGTGACGGGAACAAAGTTGAAACCTGGAAAACAAAGCTTTGCTCCTTAATATTATAGAAGTGTTTAACTTTATAATAAATAATAAATAGCGAGCTATCACAGCGGCGAAACGCTTTTCCACTGTGCCCGCGGAGGCGGCGGTAATCGCGGGAATAATAGGGGACTGTGTTACTTAAAGAACGAATGCGTGACTCTATGTTATTAAACTGAATATACTCTCGAATATTGTTCAATACAATAAAGCACTATAATTCAATCGCGAACCGAGAAGGCTTTTTCGCGGGAAAACACACGCACACAAGCACACACGGATCGCCGCCTGCGATCCGTCGCTATACAACTATACAAGTACTTACTCTCTGCTGCGCTGTGATTCTATATCTCGCTTTCGCGGTTACTCCAGTAAGTTGCACTGGCCTACAGTCCAATACAGCTTGTCTCGTGGGAGTTGAGGGTAGCTTCTCACACAATCACACACTCACACACACATGTCACGTTGCGTAGCTCGCCGCGTATCTCTCTCTATCTGTATCTCTTGTCCGTGCTGATTCGCGGCGGAAATCGATCTGATGGCGCAATCGAATTATCTTATCGCGCCGTCTCTCTTTAACTCGCGAGTTCTTCTCTCTCTCTCTCTCTGTTTCGCGACACGCGCCACGCTCGCTGTCCTGCTCATCATCCTCGGTGCTTGCGCGCCGTCGGATCGAGCGTACAATCGAATTAACGATTGAATCCTCGATTCAATCGCGAATTCGTTATAATATAACAATTAATAATTATTTAATAAATATTATTAAATAAAATATATTATAACTTAATTATACATTAAAAGATATTAATTTTTTTGGGATATTATTAGCTATAAATTAGGCTAAAAAACCGCGAATTCTTAAGAAGCTCACAATTTATTCGCGATAAAATCGTGAAAATTTCTAACAAGGTGAAGTCAGAAAGTATTTAAAATAATTACTTAATTCTAAACACTAACGTTACATACGATAATTCGTAATATGCTACAAATTTTTACACTTTATTCTGTTAAAATTGTTACATCACATAAATTCATTAACTGATATTAAAATAAAGATTTAGATATAAGAAAAATATTTTGTAGATGATATAAAAGTTATCAATCTTATACATACTCAATAGCTCGAAAATAAAATGTAATTTATGCTCATGCACGATGGTCATAAATTTTTGTATAGGCCAAATAGCAATATTAAAATTCTAAAGCATTGGTGAAAAATGATATGTGAGAAGTTTCGTATAAAAGCTGCTTCGGTTCAGACTTAAATAAAGTTTGAGAAAGTCTAACCAAAGATCTACAACTCATTTGAAAACAAGCAATAATGAAATATACAGTTATATTATATTCTGCATTATTCTTGTGTTATGTAACTACATCTATAGCAGAAAATGCCTATCCTACACATTTTGCATTTTGCATTTACTGCAAAAAATATAAGGCAGAAATTCTTACCATTCTGTACAAGTATCTCTTGTACATAAAATACATAAAATGGATTTATTATGCTTGTATGCTTTTATTTAGTTACAGTATCATTTTCTTCCCACATTCTAGTGTGTAGTCGATATACGTCATGTACTGGCAACGTTACGCCTGTACAGAAAGACATATCCTACACATTTTGCATTTTGGATTTACTGCAAAAGCTAAAAGACTGAAATTTTTAGCATTCTGTACAAGTATTTCTTGTACACATAATAACTAGAATGGATATCGCATTTTTGCATGCTTTTTATTAGTTCGAAACATTGTTTCTATTATATTATGCTTTGTAATTTGTAGTAAGTTTGATTTTTTTATAAGTGATTAATTTAAAATAATTTGGGGTACATGTGTTTTTTTTACTAAGAACGACACTGTGCCAAGTAAAAAATAGCCAGTTATTCCGCATGAATTCCAATAACTAAAAAGCTATAACTATTACCATTATATGGAAATATTACTTGCACAAAAATATAAATGGAATTTATTTATTTTCATTATTTATTTATTTATCTTATCACTGGCAACGATACGTGTGCCCATATACAAAATATGAAATTTTTTAGTTTCGTTCCATTGAGATCTATTTTCTTGGAATTAGTGCCTCATTGGACGCCTCTCGCGGCACTTACAATACATAAACTGTCAAGGCGTCCACGCGTCGGGACACCGCATGGCACGCGGTCGGCATGTCGTCTCGCGAGTTCCAAACTTTAGGAAAGGTATCGCGTTTTGTGCTATCCCGGACCATCCAGGATCATTCCTAGCTGTAACAGCTAGAGCACCTAACTCTTTATTAGAGTGAAAAGTGAGTAGTTTATTCGTAGTAAATAAAAATATTTTTTTCAGTGCATTCACCTCCACCTGACCGCAGCACCCTCGGCTGAGGTGCTAAATTGATCAAATTTGTGCTCTGACATCCCCTTAATGGGTGTAGTAACCGGGGCATCTACCCTAATTATTTATTTTTAAGGCTTTCGTTTAATCAACTGTTTAGTCCGGAATATTTGTTTCCAATCTTAAATCTGGACAGTATTATGTAATACTTAAGCAATACATAAAGGCCGCATGCTATAGACCTCTAAATAAATAAATTTGTTGTTTCGAGTCTATTTATTTATTATTATTTACAAGAAAGCAATAAATAAGTCTTATAAAAAATATATAAATTAATTATTTTGGATTTTTGTGATGGAATTCCAGTTTAGAAAGATATTTTTTATAATATTTCCACAATGATTTTGTAGAAAAAAATCCGTAGCAGTACTTACACTGACATTTCTGAACGTTCTTGGTACCCTTTTTAATCGCTTTAACAGGCGATTTAATAACTTTTTAATAACTTTTCCAGTTAAGTTAAACAACACTCCGTATCCATTAATTTTAATATCTGATATTACAGCTAGTTTTAATGAACTAATTTTGATTTTCATGAATACTCTTATAGGTTGTTCATTTTAAATTGTATGCAGTATAGGCCAAAAGGAATTCTTTTAAGTTGTATTTGGATTGACGTATTCATTTTTGCTAGTGGTTGTCTTGTATACCTACAATAAAAAATTTAAGGATAAAACAGTGATGAGATGTTCTGCAATAACGTACTAAATGTAATAAAATTTGTATTTAAGAAGTAGTTAGCATATAAACAACTACGCACGGAGTGGATAAGCAGAAAAAAAAGAAATGAATTATGATATGTGACGCGTAATTATTCTCGTGTAATAATTCGCGTCCTCACGAGCAACAACTAGACGACCGCGGCTAATTAGATTAACTGCCGCGCGCGAGGGAGGGAAGCACCTACCGGCGGTGTGTGGGGACCCACCTTAAGGTTGTAGAGTGGGGGAAGCCGCAATACTAAGCCACTCTTCCATCAAGGCAGAAGCGCGTCTAATAACTGACGCTTCTGACACGGCAATAGATGCTGCTCTAGAGCAGAACCTCGAAGGCGTGTGAAAAGCTTTAGGATTTATCTCTCGAAAATTAAACTCAGCCCAACTTAATTACAGCGCCTACGACCGCGAATTAACCGCGATTTACGAGGCCGTAAAATTTTTCAGACATTTTCTCGATGGACGGAATTTTAAAATTGTAACAGACTATAAGCCTCTGACTCACGCCTTTCAACAGCGGTCAGACAAAGCATCTCCTCGTCAGCAACGTCAACTGTTGCTCATATCGCAGTTCACTTCTCGAATAGAGCATCTCTCCGGAACCGCTAACGTCGTTGCTGATCCTTTATCGCGCGTAGACTCAATTCGCCTACCACTGGAATTCGATCTCCTGGAACTATCCAAATTCCAAGAAAGCGACCCAGAACTCAAACACATGCGCGAATCACCCGACTGCTCATTAGCCCCATTGAGTGGGGCCTCGATCACAATCGTATTTTCTATGACCTCACAGGGGAATCCCTTCGTCCCTACATTCCCGCAGTGCTGCGCAAACGAGTTTTCGATCTATTTCACCTGCCTGCCCTCGGCAGCGCGAAAGTTACAGATCAAATCATCAGAAAACGCTACGTATGGAATAACATTCATCGCGACATTAAATCTTGGTGCCGGAATCGTCTCGAGTGCCAGCAATCTAAAGTATCGGGCCTCGTCACCCTAAATCCCGCTCAATTCATAGCTCCGGACAGACGCTTTAAACATGTTCACATGGACATCGTTGGCCTGCTAATCAACTGCGACGGTAACTCATACTTCCTCACCATTATCGATCGTTTCTCACGTTGGGCAGAAGCTATTCCCATCAAGAACATCACAGCGCAAACCGTTTGTCGAACCTTCTACGACCAATGGATTTCTAGATACGGTGCTCTCCAAACTCAACGACCAATCAAGGTGCTCAATTTGAATTCCAGTTATTCACAGCACTCTTGACACTCATCGGCTGTCAACGCATTCGCACAACAGCGTACCATCCTGCATCCAATGGCATGGTGGAACACTGGCATCGCAGCGTCAAAACAGCACTCATGTGCCACGCTAATACCAACTAGGTGAATCAACTTTCTACCGTCCTAATCGGCTTACGCAACCACATCCGCACGGATACCGGCGCGTCACCTGCAGAATTCATCTTCGGAACAACGCTGCGAATACCCAACGAATTCTTCGACCCAGACGATTTCAAACCAAATCCCCAAGTTTTCGTAGAGGAATTTCGCGAGCATATGCGAAATATCAAACCTGTACCCGTCTCACACCGTCATAAAAAACGAGCTTTCTTTTTTAAAGAATTACACACTTGTTCTCACGTTTTTCTTCGAGTCGCAGCCGTTAAGTAGCCACTCGAACGCCCATACACTGGCCCGCACCGAGTGCTCCAACGCCTCTCAAATCGCGTATACGAGATCGACGTTAACGGATCACCACGCTTCGTTACCACCGAACTTCTCAAACCGGCTCACTTCATCCCAGACGATCTCGAAAACCCCACGCCAGCGCAACTGTATAATGGTCCGTGTCTTACGCAACATCCAAACCAAAGAATACATATCTTAAGCATATAGTTCCTAGCTTTTTAAATGTAACCACGTACTGCGTATCGAAACTAGTCGAACCTCTCGTAAGCGACCTAATCTAATGTGATAGTAATCTTAAGTACAAATGTATACGATAAATATATTCGTTGTCACTCGGAGAGGAGTATATGGGGAGCCGCCTTAAGGTTGTAGAGTGGGGGCAGCGAAAGAGAAAGAGAGAGAGAGAGCGAAGAAGAAGAACTTTGTAACGGCACGAGCCAGACCTCGTGTAAATGCCGATCCGTGCACACCTGTGAAATAATTAATAAACTTAATTCTTTTGTAGAGAGTTGTTTATTCCTGCCGACCTCATCCTCACTCAACCGCACGAGGGGAGCCTGCTTATCAGCTGCACATCTTCACAGGTGCTCCCATGCTTAACCATGAGAGCGAGCGAGAGAGAGATATGGTGCGATCGGCAGGATCGCGCCAGCCCCGAAAAGCTCGGGAGAAACAGTGCAACCGCGACGAGATACAAACATGTTTCGAGTAACAGTTTTGCTGATTGAGAATCGGAATTTCGAGGAGTGAGGCATCGTATCGGTCGAATTCGGTGTGTAATTGTGCAAGGTGATTAGCGAGGCAGTGCATAGTGCAGCAAAGTGCATGAGCGTCCAGCGCAGCGAATTCGGGGAGGATTGTTTTCCCCCGAGCACTTCACCACCAGCAACGGACAGAGGGACGGACAGCCCTCCTCGTCCTCGAGAATAGTTGCGTGTGAGTGGTCCGGCCGGCCGCTCACAAAAGAAAGACTAGGAGCAAGGCGTGTCGCCAAGGAGCAATCCTTGCACCAAGTAAGTAATA
>UELU01147344.1:809-37781 GCA_900490025.1 Megastigmus dorsalis
TGTTTGTTTCACGCTTAATCCTTACGATACTCTCCCATCCCAGTCACCCCTTTTTGCCTGTTACACGATGGAATAGCATTAGACGTTTGCTGAATAATTATCTCGTGCGACTGACTGATCTTTTTCTTTTTGAAAAAAGTCAAACTCAGATCGTCAATTTTAAATTCCACCATCGACCCAATAGTACGCAGCGATATCGAAAACGAGAACAAGCCACGACAAGTGCAAATTAGTGGGATATTACCTTCCGAAACGACATCAGCGTCGCGATCCATCTTTATCCGCTACAATCTCCACAATGGTGTCTCGTTGCGCTGCTGCACGTCAATCTCCGCGGCGCATAATCGCAAGTGTGTTACACGCTCGACGAGCGAGAGAATTCGCACATTACCGGGGGAACGCTCGCCGATGCGCGGAACCATAATTAGGTCCGTTCGCGGTGGCAGCAACGACGGTGATCGCTGGAAAATTCCCTCGGGCAGTTGTGTCGCGCGCCCACGGGTGGCTTTTGCGCAATTACCGTGCCACGCGCGATACAATTATGGACATTCTTTTTCGCTTCTTCTTCTTATATTGTTTTCTGAATCTTCCATTATAGTACGTGAGTCGCGATGGTATTAGAGAGACGGGAGATAATGTGGGTTACGGTTCGTAATTCGTTTCGAGCCTCGTGGACCGTGGAAAATTGTTGTACACGCGAGAGATGATGCTGATGATGTCTCGATCTCTCTTTGGTTTACGCGACTACTTGTTTTTCCTCTCTGCATTTTCACGACCTCGATATTGTTGCAGAAATTTAGGATAACGTAAGATTTTAAGGATACAACGAATGGTTCTACTGTATGTATCATAAAAATCAATTCACCCCACAAGCGTCAACAACGAGAATGAAGACATATCCAACCGTCTGCAAAAAACCGCCCAAAGAAAATAATCCAGTCACTTCTTGAATAGGTGGTAAGCGTGGCGCGCGGCACGAGCAACACCTGCGCACCATTCGAGCTCCATCCACTCCATCTCTCTCTCTCGCTCACTTTCCGGGAGCACGAGAGAGAGAGAGAGAGAGAGAGTTTGGGTAACCAATCGCCAGGTCCGTCGGTTAACCTCTCAATCGCTCGGCATCTGGCTTGGCCTTGGCGGAATTTCCGCCGTCGAGTACTGCAACTGCCGGAGCTCTTTGCCCGGCAGCTTCGCACAAATAAGGACTCGCTCCTGTGTATACCGCGTTCCCTTTGAAAAGATGCATCGACGACGTTTACTTTGATCCCTTGGCCCGATTGCGTATATATGTATATGTGTACATATATACACGAATTCAGGATTTATTGTGCTTGGGGGGATATTGGGAAATTCCAAAGTGGCGGCAGGGGTCGCGAGAGAGCAGCGCGATAATCGGGTTACATCGAGTGGCCGTGGCTGATTGTTGCTTGGGTTTTAATGGACGATCCGGCGATTATAAAAGACGACCGTTGCGTTTTATGCACGCCTGAATCGCTCCTGCCCATAAGCGATTGCGCGTACTTGGAGTTTCCCGAATGGCAGAGATTATACGTTGGAAAGTGATTCACGGCACTTCATTAGTTATCGCGGGTAAAAAAAATTCCACGCCTTTAACGTACTAAGATGGTTCTTTGTTTCAGACTATGTGGTAATTTTTAGTAAAGAACGCAGTATAAGAAAGCTTTCCTGCACCAGCAATGGTGTACCGTTATCGAAAAGCATAAAGCATCGGCGCAATCGATCAAATAAAATATCGCTCTATAAATATTCGATATGAGTAGACCGCCATAAACATCCGATAAACCACGTATCCGCACAAAAAGAAAGAGGGAAAGAATAGAACAAGATTGACACCAAACGTCTCTGGTGCACAGCGGAGCAGCACACTACATCGCGGAAAAAGAAAGAATGAAAGAAACGGGGGAATAAGGCAGACGCAAAAGCGCGGGTGCACAGTACTAGCATATATGCGAGACTGAGGGAGAGAGAGAGAGAGAGGACTTTTTCTCCACTCGCTCTCCCCGGTACAAGCCAACTCTGCTCGCCCCGACAAATACATTTTTCATCCTAACTGAAAGGCTACGGCAGCGGCAGCGGCGGCGGCCCAACGTACACGTACATGCATAATGCAATGCAAAGTACACCGTGACGCTGCTACTGCTGCCGGTGCTGTCGCTGCTCTCTGTCGTATAGGATAGCGAGAATCCCGACCAAATGTGTATAACGAGCGAGTTCGACTGGAAGGGAAAAAATAGTTAAAGAAAAAGGGACAAAACCGTCACGTTCCACAAAGCCCCTTGCACACACATAAGAATATGCGATTAAGCCGTTTCCGCGACGTTACCCTTTCTCTCCCTCCTCTCTGCATTAGTCCGTGAATTCGATGCTGCTTCGTGGTATTCGCTATATATATCCCCTCTCTCTCTATCTCTCTCTCTCTCTCTGCAGAAGCAATTTCGCGATATATAGCAAGGGGGTAGAGAGAGAGAGAGAAAGAGAGAGAGAGAGGGATAACAGTACGGCGGAATAAGTTCCACTTATTCGCTGAATGCGACGGGGCATGTCCCCCAGGGTATCTCTCGGATATATCCAAGCGCAAAAGAGAGAAAGAAGAAGGCAAAGGATAGAGAGAGAGAAAGAGAGAGAAAGAGGGACGAAGGAGCTCCTTCAGAATGTATCCGAGGAGTTGCTGTATTTCCTAGTCGAGAAACTACATCTTCGGAGGCTG
Source organism: Megastigmus dorsalis (assembly GCA_900490025.1). NCBI lineage: Eukaryota > Metazoa > Arthropoda > Insecta > Hymenoptera > Megastigmidae > Megastigmus > Megastigmus dorsalis. The sequence continues at coordinate 3,538 of UELU01147344.1, forward strand.
GGATAAAGGAGAGAAAAGATACAGGGTGGTTGTAAAGTAGACCCGTATATATATATATATAGAGAGAGAGAGAGAAAGGGAGACTCGTACACGCAGCTGCTGCTTCTGCTGCTGTTGGGTCGAGTAGGAAAAAGAATGATTGGATGCGCCGCAGAATTTATATTTGAGTGAGTATATATACATATTCTTTCTCTCGCTCGCAACATACTCTTCGTTAATTCAAATAAGGTTCTCCTGTGGTCGAAATGAAATTTCGTTGCGCTTTAAGAGGTCGAGTGTGGTTACGGTATTGTCCACCGCGCGCCAAATTGCATATCCCAGTGAATTGGCACATGATGGGGGATGATGAAAAACGTAAACGATGTTTCTTGGGATCTGCAGCAGTGCCGGGGGGTTACAATTCGTGCAGGCGCCACATTAAAGCAATGAGACACGTTATCAGATCCGTGAATCGGTGAGCGGAGAGAACGAGCGTGCGAGAAACATCAGCGGATTAACATTGAGCCCAATCGGATTTGATCTTATATACGTAAGCATTAGAACTCATTAGCCGAACTCGGCTCGACAAGTGAAGCGATTCTTCGAGCAAAGAATCCGGTAAGAAGGAATTTGAAAAAAAAAGGCTAATGAACCCTCTTTAAAAGCGCTTGGAAATTATTACCGCACTTTATCAATCCGTCGGAGAGAAAGGGGAGGAAAAACGAGGAAAAAGCTTACATCAAGACCCGCGGAAAAATAAACAAGTCACTTTATAACCACGCTCATAGCTATATAGAAAGGTTTGCCCGTACAAGAGCGCCGAAACAAGTAAAAGAAAAAAGAGAGTGAGAGAGAGAGAGAGAGAGAGAAAGACGCCGAGAGCGAGCAGAAATGGGAAGAGATCCAATTGGTAAAAGAACGAAGGTAAGGAGAAGGAGGAAAGAAGCAGCGAGGCGCCTTCGGTACGAGAAAAAGCGAGATGGAAGGGCTTCTTTCAAGCATCTCGACGATAACCTTACTTGCCCCCTTTTTTCTTCTCTCACTCTCTCTCTCTCTCTCTCTTCTTTCTTCTCGAGTATATTCCATTCCATTCTACGCCGTCGACGGCTCTCAATCTCGTTTTTCCGAGTCGAGTTTTCTCTCTCTCTCTCTCTCTAGCTGTTGGCTGGTGCAAAAGAGAAGGAAAACAGGTAAGACAGAAGGAGATGGATGTGCGAGCAGAGAGACGAGGTGGAGCGGCGCGGAAAGGGGGATGGAAGCGGAAAATACACGTAGACACGTAGAAAACAATGCGAATAGAGGAGAACTGGCAGACGGGTCTAACAAGCAAGTGACGCGAACGATTCAGTGGAAGATCTCATTGAAGTTTATTCTTGCGATACAGATCTGTGGATTCTTGGTGGGGGCTAAAAGATGGTATCTCGACCAATGTGTGATGTACGAGTGAATTAGCGTTGCTTCGAACTTATATCCATGATTATTCAAACAATTTCAATGTTTGTCTTTTGAATATGCTTTTGTCGTTATCTGATACATTCACAAAAATATCGCAGATTTTGAAGTTGCAATATTGCGTTTACATAATAAGTTCTGATAACGGTTGTAATCGTGGTTTCATCAATGCAAACGGGAAAGCATTACGATTTAATTAATTATCGTTTGTAGGAAAAAAATATTGTCTGCAGTTACAACTATAATACAAATTATTTGTAATCCTGTAATTGATTAACACAGACCAATAAGGCGTTGAATATTATCTCAGCATTAACGAGTTATCAGACGTATTATCCTGTATCCTTTCATCTAGCAGACATAATCCAATCATTCATATCTATATCTCAACTAAAATAAACAGATTTGGAATTGCTTTTGCTATCGAGGCCGGGTTAAAGGTACAGTAAAGCGCAATGACATAGCAGCGGGTTAAGAGGAAGATAGAGAGAGAGATAGAGAGAGAGAGAAAGAGAGAAAGGGGTTGGGGGAAGGAGACTCGAGGAAACCTCATGATCCTGCTAAGGATTTGCCGCACGTAGCGACATCGTCGTCGCGTGCGGATTCTGAGACGAACTCGCAGCTGCCGGTTTCCTCTCTCTCTCTCTCTCTCTTCTCTAACTTGCCGTCACTGTCAGTGCCAAGAAAGAGGAAGAGAGAGGGAGGATGACGGAGTTATATGGAGAGTACGGGGAAAGGAATGCTGATTAGTCGGTGCTTCTGCGCCATAACACTATAACTTATCCGAGCGAAAGAGGAGGAGGGGTAGGGAGGTTGGAGAGGAAGAGGGAAGATTGCGAGAGACGAAGAAGATTATATACACCGAGAAAGTGAAAGAGAGAGAGAGAGAGAGAGAGAGAGAGAAGCGATTCCCTGCTATCTGTCCTTATCAATTCCACTTCATGTTCCTCGGCGAGCCGAGCTGCTGTTGCTGCTTCTGTAGGAAGGATAAGAGAGAGATGGAAAGAGAGAGGGAGAGGTAGGATGGGAGAACGGAAGGTGGAAGAGAAGAGAGCGGAAGACGATGTGGTGGGCTGAGGAAAGCCGGAGGCTTAATAGGGAGGAAATTGAGTGCTCGAGCAATATTGAAGGAGGATTCGGGATTCGCGAACTGGGGGTATGAGGTACTCTCTAGCGTTTTCTCTCTCCCTCCATCTCCCTCTCTTTCTCTCTCTCTCTCTCTCTCACCGTCTGCTACCGCCGGGGGTACAAGCGAGAGAGAATGAGAGAGCGAGATGGAAGCTATCCGTCCGCGTCCGCTTTCGAATTCCTCGAGCGTGCACATCGGCTTCCTACTACCACGAGCTCAACGCGATCAGCGGTTCTCAATCGTGCCAAGTGCTCTAACTATATTTCGCCGCTGCCTCCGCCTACCCTGCATCCGACCTCCCTCCCATCCACCCTCTCCGTCTCCCTCCCTCGTGAGCTCGGCGTAATACACGTGGGAAGAGCATCCGCGGTGAATACACAAGGCGCCAATGTATATATTCCTATATATTGCGGAAAGCTACGGGAGGTGCACACATACACGCACACGCGAACCTCCTTGTTTTAGGTAGTCTAGACGAGGCGCGAGAGCGAGAGAGGAAGGGAGACGCGCGAGGTATATCAGATGGGGATTATTGACTTTGAGGGTGTCGCGCGTACTGTACATCGCGCGCTACGTGATTCGCCAATTGGCTTAGTGGGTGGTGGTGGTGGTGGTAGTAGTGGTGCGCTGGTGCTGCTGGTGGAGAACCTGACGAGGTGTCGACGACACATGCACAGACTACTGCGCCACGCTAATTTAATGGGCGGTATACGATGTGTGCGTGTGTGTGTGTATATATGGGACTTCGCGGGGAAGTGTAAAAACGGGAGTTTGCGCGCATAATGGGGCCCGCGAGATATTTGATTGGAGGAATGTAAAATTTTCATTGTCAGCGGTCCGATCGCTGCATTGGATCGTTTAACGCTTATATATATAGATCGAAACGACGTCGGCAGCGACCTGTGATTTCCATTTTCATTGATGACTGTAAAATATTCGATAATTAAAAAAAAAAGCTTCGGTGATGCGGCTGTAGGGATTAGAGGATATAGGGATTATATGGACGAAAATATAAAATTGATTAGCGCGCGACGTCGATGGCGTAAAGCTCCGCAATACGAAGATTGTAAAAATCTTTTTTAATTTAAAATCGGATGTGCTGCGGATACTTTAGTAACGAGTTAACGTGACTCGCATTATTACGAACATTTCGTATTGCGATATCGTATACTGTATCATCTGATCAGTCATTAATACACATCCCATCATAATGTCCTAATTTAAAATATACACGTGTGCAAAAAGGTGTATGTTCTTCTAAAACAGATCATCAATGCCAGTATAAGCGATAAGTCCCGTTAAAAAGAAAAGAGGAAAGAAAAATCATTATTAACCGCTCGCGTGTGTATACACATATATATATGTATACATGTATATATGTGCATCGCTCGCGCGTCTGCGACGTGCAGACTTGTCAAAGTCTCGCGTAATAGTGATTAATACTCACTCCTATGATTGCGTTGAGCTCGGTCATGGTGATTTGCTTCGCCCTCTCGACTGCAGTGGCCACTTGCTGCTGATGCTCCTGCGAGAGAAACGGCAGGATCTGCGCGATGATGGCGTTCAGCCTCTTCGCTATTTCCGTCTGCAATCAGAGAAACGACAAATTAGTTCCACACTGGCTCTAACTCTCTCTGCTTCTGCATCCTCCTTCTCTCTCTCTCTCTCTCTCTCTCTCTCTCTATCCTTCTCTCATGGGAGCAAGAGAGAGAGAGAGAGAGAGAGAGAGAGAAGCGAATGTGTTCTACGTTCTGCGCGTTTAATCACACGTACAGTTAGCTTGGTAACCGTTAAATTAATCGTGGATATCAAAAGGATCAAATTGTTTGAAAAGCTTAGATCGGTGCCGTTCGCACTGAATTTGGAGATGAATTAATTACTAAAATTGAATTATACATTTCGTGCTATGTGTAGTATACGGGTTGAGAGAATGTAATCGCAAATTTTTATAGGAATCGTTGTTCTCGTATATTTACGGCATTCACGCATCAACATTATCTTAATCGTAGTGTATACCGGAATTTCAGATCAATGCCTCGATTAAAATAATAGACAAGCTCACTCGGCTATAAACCATCCAGTCTCATCGCGTAAGATATAGATTGTTATTCCAAAGAGCGCAAAACGTTAAACGCTCGGCGGGCAAACAAAAATAAACAACCTCGCGTTGGGCCGTAAAAACGACACACACACAGACCTTGTGTACAACACGATTTTCTCGTTCTCGCGTTATATACAGCCATTCATCTTGCGCCACTTCAAAAAGCGCAATCCTCCTTTCATCGGCGGTACCGAAGCCGAAAAAAAAAAGAGCTGAAAAAAAAGGAATCGAAGACTGGAAAAGTTCCGGCGGAAGCGTTAGAGAAAGGCGCGAGTAGGGGGTGTTTACGACGCTACAGAAACGCCTGCGGGCACGAAGTAGAGAACGAGGGAGCGAGACAGAGAGAGACTGACGGGAATTAAATTAAATCCGCGCTGCGGTTCAATCTTCGTAGGTTGCACACATGCCATAGCGCCACTGCTGCTGCTACCGGCTGCTACTGCTGTTACTGTTACTCGGTATAGGTTGTACACACGAGACGTGGCGCGCTCGGAAAGTCTCGCCGGAAATTGAGTTTGATTGACCCACTGGCAAGCAAGCGAGCCGAGCGCCATGGCAGAAACACAAATATTTTGCCAGTCGTTTCCAATCAGCGCCTGGGTTATACGTCCCTATGCGCGCGCGTATACCTGCACGTTAACCGAGCGAACAAAAAAAAAAAAGGAGGAAAACAAAGGAAACGCGACGGAGAAGAAAAATCTGACAATTTCCCCGGCGTTTACGCGTGTAGCTTGGAATAACAAAATACATCGTCTTTTTGCTTCTCTCTTTCTCTCGCTCTCTGGCTGTGTTTCCGTTGAAAAGCTCGAGGGAAAAGTTGACGCTGCGCGACGTAGGATAGGGCGGGAGGTAAAAAAAATATGTGAAAATTAATAATTTGAAAGGTCTGATTGGGATCGATTTCGAATTGACGAGTATTAATAATACGGCGAGGTTCGGCGAACTGCTGCTGCGCCGAGAGAGTATAGCTCGAGAGCACATTCAATGTTTGATGAAAGTAGAATTGAAGCTAAATGTATGTCGAGTACAAGTGTGCGCCAGGCGCGTTATTTTAGATCCTCCGGCCGCGCGATCAATTCATTCATTCTTAATGAAATTGGTGTCAGATGTAATAATCGAGGTGATGTATCTTGGCACTTCGCGTTATTACTGAATTTCTCGGAACTAATAGTTCCTCAAGCAGTTTCTGGAATGAGTGTTAAATTGTCTTGCAATCGCATAGCCAGATGAGCTGAATGAATTGCGTATAAAAAGATGCATCTTTTAAATAGATGCATCTTTGTGTTATTCACAATTTATATGTGTACGGATTATTTAGCACTCACATTTAACCGGTCAAATTGAACTACTATTACAATGGCAATCTGTTCACATCGAATCGTTACGTCAAGACCAGCAAAAAGTGTAAGTAGAGAGATAAGTGCCATCAAACTAAGCAAGAAGGTCGACATCATCCGCTTTTAACGCTCCTCTTGCAAACAAGAAAAAAGTCCCCAACTCATCATCTCTATCCCACATCAAACCAAGTAAAAAGTGAGCGCGTAAACAAGCATCTACGGAGCCATTTCCTAACTCCAGCCCCATAAACCAAATTCCTCGCCAAATCGACCAGATATTCGCAATGTACACACAAATGCAAAAAAACAAGGGGTATAGCTCGGCCGGAATATGAGTCACACGTCGCTGCAACTCCGTCTAATTCACTTAATGTCTTTTTTGCCATCGCTCTCTCTCTCTCTCTCTCTCTCTCTCTTTCTCTATGGCGTACACGTTATCGGGTCTCGATATCTCTGGGCTCTCTCGCGCGCGGACATAAATCCGATAAGTAGAATTAATCGCGCGCTTTAACAGGAAGCAGTTTAACGCCTCGTGTTTCTGCTCTCTCTCTCTCCCCTCCGCAGAGGCAGGCAGGCAGGCTATCTGGCGATGTTAATCTATTTGGCGCAGCCACTCTATTTATACGCATTGATTTACGCCCATTACTCTCGCGGGCGGGCGGCCGGCACCGCGCGCGCGCTCGCAACCTGCCCATAACAACCGAGAATGTAACGCGAGGTGTAAATACACGCGTCTGCGCGCACCTTTCACTCGCGCCCATGTGTGAGTATCCCGTCTGGATTGAAAGTTTGCTACTAAGCGATCGGTGATAAAGTGCCGCGTTGAAAGCACCGTATTAATAATGAGTCGCGGGGATTGCACGTGTACATGCGCGCGACAAAATGTGTACACGAGGTTGGCTGAGACAGAAATACTGGAGAATTCGTACAGGACTGCGAGCGTCTAGCGGGTTTTTTTTTTTCACGAGTATTTTCGTGTATATCCGTGTGCTAATTGGAGTATTACGAGCCTTGAAATTCTTGGCGAGATTCCACGTTTCGGAGTAGCACGTAATCGGGACAGGGGGACTACAGTAAGTCAGCAAGTTAAGGGATACTTAATAATTGATTGACGATTCGTCTAATAGCCAAAGACTGTAAATTAAGCTGCAACTTTTTTTTTATATATAAAATCCTCTAAGGTTGTATAAATAATAACTTCCCTAAGAATGGTACCCAATTCCAAAGTATCGTCGGGTATAATTGTATTCGCGTTCCACTTGGAAATCCCAATAAAATGAACATTATACCGAAAGCTCGATCAGTTCTTGCGCTCGCGCAGCACACAGTTTTAGCCCCGCTGCAACCGCTCCACCCGCACCCCACTCCCCCACCCCCGCACAGTCGTCTTACCCAACCCAATAAGTTGAATTCAATTCGTTCGATTCCATATCTGCCCCCGGAGAGAGCCTTCCATCAAGGACAATAGCGATACGTCGTCTGCCTCTCCCGGCGACAAAATTGCCTTTTCATTCGACTCGACGGAAAAAAGAAAGAACGAATAAGAAAAAACATACAGAAGGAAGCGAAGGTAGGCAGAGATGCATGCATACAGACAAGACACTCGATACAGCATAAAAATTCAATACTCCTAAGGCAGCAGCAGCATCTTGGCATATAAATTCCATGCGAACGGAGGGGGAGGGTTGAGAGAGAGAGAGAAAGAAAGAAATATTCTCGGCATTATTTCTATTTGCTTTTTATTCGATCTCTTTCGTTATAACCTCTCGTGCGCACGGAAAAGAGAGAAAGAGCGAGAGAAAAAGCCAAGTGGAAGAACATAAACACCGAGTCTCTGGGCGTCGCACTTGTCGAGGACGAAGAGAGAAAGAGAGAGAAAGAGAGAGAGAGAGGGAGGAGAGGGTATAACGACATCGGCGAGTGCAGGGATCGCCCCGGAAAAGTTCGGCCATTTCGTTTAGTTCACCGGAAAAGTCGCGGTAGTAGTGGTAACGACAACCCCCCCGCCGCACGCACCCCTCCCCTCTTCTTTTTCGCTTTCTCTCTCTCTCTCTGTCGAGTGCCCGCTGAATTGCGCTCTGAAAAGCTGCAGACCTCTCTCTCTCTCTCTCTGGCCCATTCATTATTTTCTTGGTTACCTCTCACCCGGGGAAAACTTCTCGGCAACGCAATTACGTCGCTCTCTGCACGGCATAGCACAGCCGTTCCCTCTCCACCTCCTCTCCTCCTCCTCCTCCTCCTCCTCCACCTACTCTTCCTCCTCTTTTCGCCCTCCGGCGCGGCTGGGGCTACCCTTTTACTACGATTTCCCACACCGCTCTCTCTTCCTCTCTTCCTCTCTTTTTATCTCCCCCACCCTCCAGTCCCTCTCTCTTTTTCTCCATTCTATATTCCTTTTCGCTCAGTCGTTCCATCTCTCATTCCGTTTTCTCTCTTCTCTCCTTCTTTCTCATATTTACCCATCGCACTCTCTCTCTCTCTCTCGGTCTCTCGCTCTTGCCTCAGACATTTAATCACCCATTCTCCCTCTCTCACTTTTCTTCCAACCATCTATCTCCGGCCTCTATCTCTCCGAAACTCTTGTTCTATATACGCAGCCTCTCTCTGTCTCTCTCCCTCTCTCTCCGTCTCTCTCTGTCGCTCGGCAATTTCAGGCTGTCGTTCTGGCTTTATCTCTCTGTTGCTCGGCGCTTGGCGCTCGGCTTGGCACTGTCGTCCTTTTCCAGTTGGCTGCTAGGTGGCATTTTCTCTCTTCCTCTCTCTTACCCCCCTTTTCACTCTCTCTCTCTCTCTCTCTCTTGTACGCGCACAGGAACTCGAGCGGCGGGCGAGCGGATGGTTCGACTCATTTTCGCGTACGTTATAATTAGTGGCTTAATGACTACCACTCGGAGGGCGACGGGTAATTAAAACAACAACTCCCTCTGCCGCGCTCCTCTTCTATCTCTCTTTCTCTCTCTCTCTCTCTTGCTCTTCCTTCCGCTTTAGTTCGCCATATAGCTGGCACTGCGGGTTTTAAAGTACGACACTGTCCGATTTGCCGGCCTGTCTACTCCTATATTCTCCCTTAGTTTTGCCTTCCTCGCAAACTTCCTCTTTCTCTTTCTCTCTCTCTCTCTCTCTCTCTCTCTCTCTCTCTCTTTTTTCATTTTCGTGGTTCTTCCTTGGCTTTTATTGCCTTGTCCAACTTCTACTTTCCATTATCTTATCTAAATGCTGTATTTCAGTTTGTGTTCACCAGCCGAGTTTTACAGTCGTTTTGACTGCAAAAAAGTTGCTTGTAATTTTTTTTAGAACACGAGCTAGTATTTAGATTTATATAAATTTTAACTTCGTTCTAAATTATTATTTCGGTACCGCCACCCCTTAATAAGTTTTGTAGCAATCGCAAAGTATTTCGGAAACACTTACAAGGATAAAATCAGGATCTATCTTTGGATGAACGAGCATTCAGTAGGAAAACAAGCTCATAATTCTCGATTAACATCCTCATTGAGCAAACATCCGAAAATCTATACGCGTCGACAATAAAATTAATCAGTATTCGGCGATTTCCAGCGAAGCGAGAGAGCAACGGCAGCAGCACCAACAGCACCCACACACAGAAGCTCCTTCCCTCGAGAGAATACACAATTCACCGAAAATCATGATTCCGAGAGAGCGCGCGCACTTCCGAGGCAATTTACCAAATGGAAGAGAAAATACTCGCGGACAACGAGGAGGACGGGGGGCACACGACTCGGGCCCCCGAGAAGAGAGGCCAAAAGAGGAAAAACGAAAAGAGGAGGAGAATAAACGACGATTCACTGCGGCGCTGAAAGAGCAAGAGAGAGAGAGAGAGAGAGAGAGAGAGAGAGAGAGGAAGCTATCGAAGGCCATATCTTACCCTCTTGAGTAACGATTCCTCGGGAGAAGAAGAGGCGTTAGGATCGAATAAATATTCCATCGTCGACTTCCCTCTTCTTCTCCTCCTTTCGCGCGCGCGCGCGCGTGTGTGTATCGCATTGCGTTCCCGAACGAACTGCGGGTCCCGCTTAACGTATGTACGCGTATTGTATGCGCGTGTTGTAGCGATGAGCGCCGCGTATAATTCTCCGGTTTCTTTGTCGCCGCTGAGTATACGGGGAGGAGGAGGAGGAAATTAATCTTCTCTCGCTCTGTCGCCGGGATTCTTCTCCTTCTCCGGCGTGTCGTTACTCAAGATCTGCACTCTCTCTTTCTCTCTCTCTCACTCTCCCTCTACGCGAAGCAGGAGGGAAAAAGTTACGCGCTACGTGTAAGAAGGCGTGTAGGGGGATGGGGAAAGAAGAGCGTGAGTTATGTCGGCTGTGCGCCGATGAGATGCTGAGAAAAAAAATTGCGTTGATTTTTTTCTTTGCGCGAAAGCCTTGGGTGGGAGTTGCTCGTTGTGCGCGTACATTACAATTGGCTTAACGTTAGGAAGTTAACTGCAGAAATCCCGATAGCGCCCAAACGAATTTAACCCAACCCGAACCCGAACCCACGATGAGCAAAACAAACGAATGCACTCGATCAGCCACTATCCCGCAAAAAGAGAAAAAAAGAAAAATTCAACTCCAACCGAACTACAGGCAAGTAGTAGTAGCAGAGAACACGTGGGCACGCGTTTACCGTTCACTCTCGCGTGAATCTCACGCGGAAGAAGAAGAAGAAGAAGAAGAAGAAGAAGAAAAGAGGATTGAATCAAGCCGGCATCTCATCGGCGAATAACTCGAGAGCCCCAGAAAGTGCCTTCCCGTGTGTTCGCATCGCGCGCGCATAAAGCTCCATTCCGTCTCCCTTCCTCCTTCTCTCTTTCTCTCAGCAGTCGCCGCGCGTCTGCATACCAGCAGGCCACGACGTATACGAGAGCTTACTACGACTCGGCGCCAAGGATGTAGCTGCGAGCTACCGGTGATGCGGTGTGCAAAACAAAAAAGATCCTAGCCGGATCCCAACGGTCGTTTTATAACGCCCTGTATAACTCGTGGATCGAGATGTTAGTTTGTTTTTTATAGTGCTGGATTTGTTGGGGCTTTACTCCGCGCGGGGGAATTGTGCGCGCGACGAACGATAAAATTATATATTTTACTGCGGGATTCGTGGCTCGTTTCATGGCTGTGCGATAAACTGAATTTCAATGAAAGCTTCGAGCTCGATAGTGTGAAACTAATGATGCTGGCGTGTGCGTGCGTGCATATACAGTTCTGACGATGTACAGAGTTGTTGAAATATCAGTAGATAATGTACGAGTTGGACAAGACGAAATCAATATAGAGCCAAATACGGTATACAGGGATTATCGTTATACGTAACGCCATAAAAATTAAGCGATTCAACCAAGGCGAATAAAGGAATGTAAAATCGAGATATATACGTAAACCTTAAAAAAAAAATAATAAAATACTACGCAATTAAATCCACGCGGTAACACTACCGAGTGGAACGAAGATTTAGAACGCGCGCGCAAATGAAAAACGTTGCGCGCAGAGCGAAAAAAAAAGGAAAAAAAAAAGAAGAAGCAGCATATAAAGACTAGAAGCGGAAGGAGGGGAAGAAGAATAAACGAGCAAACAGTCGAAACAAAATAAAAAGTGCGAGAGGGTGCGAGATGGAGAAAGAGGGAGAAAGAGAGAGAGAGAGAGAGAGAGAGATGCAGGCGTGGCATGAAAATGCAAAGCGCCCAAGTGCGCCGATAAAATTCTTCGCCTGTAGAACGGTGACGTGTACCGAATGCTTTCGTCGTCAACGTATATACGTACGCCCACCGCACGACTTCTCTCTCTCTCTCTCTCTCTCTGTCGCTCGCTCGCGCTTTTCCCCAGATACTCCGATAATCCGATACGCCGTCTCTGCCTCGAATCCCGCCGCGGCTCGTATAAACGAACGCTACCCTCCCACCTCCTATCACTCGACATCCTTCCCCTTTTTCAGCCAGCAGCGGCAGCAGCAGCAGCAGCTTGGGACAAAGTCGTGTTCGCGCGCTGCACCTGTATGTGTGCGTGTCTACGTGTGTGTCTCTGTGTAGCCTCGATGTATCTCGCGATTTTTCCGTGTCTCCGCACACACACACACACACACACGCGCGCGCGCGCGCGGAGAGGCACACAGACACAGGGAGTGTAGAGCTGCAGGCTTTATTGAGAATTCTTTGGGGGGCGATGCGCTCGCTCGCGCCAGAGCTGTGCACTGCTGAAACGAGATGCTTTATGAATAGTAAAAGTCGCTCTTTTCGCTTTACGCGAACGCTCGCGCGTTTTTTTTATTGCCGTCGGCATTTCCGACCTGGCCTTCTCTCACTCTCCCTCTCTCTTCCCTCTCTCTCTCTCTCCCTTCTTTCTTTTATTATGCAGCTTGCGCGTCGACGGGGCGAGCGAGAGAGAAAAAAGGAGCTCTCGGGATTCCGCTTGATTAATATGGAGCGCGAGGTGCTCGCACGCGCGGTTTGTCGTTGACGTCGCGCAAATTCGCGATCGTTGGAATTCTCCTTCTCTCTCTCTCTCTCTCTCGCCCTTTTTTTTCGTTAAATTTGTTAGCTTTGCCGCTAATTAATTGCGCTCACTTGCCGCGGCGAAGAGCAGGCGCAATTTTTCTTTTGAACGAGCACGAGTAATTTTTTTTTTTCGTCATAGCGAGAGAGAGAGAGAGAGAGAGAGAGCCTGCGCTGCTGGTATGTTTAATTAAATATTTTGTATTGAGGGATTGGCGCGTATGTGGGTATAAGGCTTTTAGGGTAATTGAACGAGAGAAAATATTTCGCTCGAATGCGAATCCACGAATGCGTTCCGCAGAGGCGGCTACAGCAGCACCGGCTAAAAATAATAATTCCGTATTCCGGAGCGCTTAATCCTCTTATTTCGGCTGTTACGTAGAAAATTACGTACATAATTGGACGAGCTGCCGTCGAGGCCGGGGTGGGATGATGAAATATAAAGTACGGAGAATTTGCGCCTATGTGTGCGCGTTTAGTAGTCTTGTCCGCGTGCTCGATCTCCGAGTAAATCTATTCTTTGCGCGATTTACAAGCGTGTGTGCGTACGGAGCTGTCGCTCCAATTGAAATCGCTTTGTTGCACGGCAACGTTACACACGCGCAATAGAAAAAAAAAGGCGCACATATGAGCAATTACAACGTTTTCCAGTTACAAATGTAATAACAAGAGTAAACGTTCGGTGCATATACGCGAAATGGGAATCGCGACAAGTCAAGCGCGCACACACGCATACGCACGCGCGCGCGAAAGAGTTTTTAAAAAAAAAACAACCGTCGAGTGTTAAAAAGCAGCGATTGGGCCGTAAAAATGTAAAACGAGCCGCTCGACGAAAATGATCACGGGTGCTCGGCTTAATCGACAGTCATTCGTCCCGTCAATTTTTACGAGACACGGGGCGTCGAGCACGGAAAAAAAAAAACAAAAAAAATTGATCCTCTCCGTGGCGTGTGTGCAGTGCCCCGCAGCAGCAGCCGAATTAATTTTTGCCCGTTATAAAAATGAAAACGGACAAAAAAAAAAAAAGAGAGCGAGTGAGCGGCGTGTTCACAAGCGCCGGGGCCGCATCCTCTCTATTTCTCTCCATTCCACGGGAATATAACCAGATAAATCCCGGGCTATATCGGAGTAGTAAGAGAGACACGACACGCGCGCGGCGAGCATTTAAAAAATGACCCATTGTTCATCCAACAGCAGCAGCAGCAGCAGCAGCAGCGTCGCTTGGAATATTTAACTAGAAAAGGTGGGTGTAGGAAGGGCGGCGGCAGCGGCAATGCTTTTGCTCTGTCGGCTATGATCGACGGCGGCGCGGGGACGGGAAGAGAGGGCGAGCATCGCATACACACAGAGAGAGAGAGAGAGAGCGACAATTGTGGAGGTTCGGTGTACCGAAAATTGCTCGTATAAATATTAAAGTTGGGTAGAAGGGGGGTAGGGGGAGGGGAGGGAGAGAGAGGCGCACAGAGCCATTGTCGCTCCGCTGCCGAGAGCTAATTTTGCCGACGGGAGATGGCCGCCCCTGGTATACTCTCGCGGTTCGTTTCGCGCATTTTACGCGCCCGCGCGCTTTTCACCCTCTCTCTGCCATAACTATCGCGCGTACTGCAGCACGCGGTCGTGCGATTCGTCGCTCTCGCTCTGTGTGTGTGCGTGTGTGTGTGTGTGTCTCCCTCTTTCTCTCTCTCTCTCTCGTTGGATATTTTCGCTGCTGCTGCAGCAACGGTCAGACGGATCTCCGTACGTATATGTATACTGTAAATAAATTTACGCTCGTGTGGCGCTGGCGCGCGGTGTTCTGTTTTCGTTCGGGTACCAGATAATCTCGTATCGGTGGTAGTGGTATATATATATAGAGGGCGGCGAACACACGCGGGACATATTCGGTCGATGAATGCTCGTACATATTATAAATAAATTTGGCCTGGGCCGCGCCGAACGAACGTATATACGATTGTAAAATCTCCCCCTCGCCCACCCCACATATAGGTATATTGTACATATATTCGAGGGATATGCGTATCAGTCAGTGGACGCGCTCTCGGTGTACTATCTCCCTGTCTCTCCCTCTACCGTCTCTTTTCTGCGGTGTGCGCGCACCGGGAATGAGCGCGGGTGTAGCCGAGCGATGATAATTGAAAACTGCCGGCTCTCGCTCGCCCGGCCAAATGATCAGCGAAATTGAACGTTTTGAGGCAGCCGCCGCTGTGCCTCCCAGCCGCCCGGCACCGGCGGCGGCAGGTTTACGCTTCGAAATCACGCGCTCTGATACCCTTAATGCCGCCGCCGCCGCCGCCGCCGCCGCTTCTGCTCTCCCACCTCCTATACATGTATATATATATACATCCCATAGTTTTGCACTGACGGCCGTGCATATATACACAGACACAATTCGCTCGATTTATGCAAGCGCGCCGCTCCGATTTTTATCGCAACGGCCAGCAGTACTGCCAATCCCAATGACCCAACCATCCGCTCGCGCTAATCGTATAATCACGTTATTCCTCGGTCCTCGAATACTCCATGTGTGTGTGTGTGTGTGTGTGTGTGTGTGTATACGCGTACAGGGAGTTTTGCGCCCGCGCTACAGAGAATTTTCGCGTCGAATGAAAATTGAATAAATTAAAACAATAGGGAACGGGGGCGAGGTTGAGTGCAGGGATCGTTTGGACGCGCGTGTGTTTCCCGCGGCAGAATCGATTGTTTCGCGACGAGTGGCTTTCGGATAGCTGCACGAGTGCTCTGTTCGCGGCCACTATATAAACACGATGAATATTAACAAGCGAGCAACAAAAGTGTCGGGAATTTCACCGAGCATGCAGTATCCATTGAGTTCGAGTGCAAAAATACTCGAGAGATGAACTTTACCTTTTTTTTAGTTTATCGTGATGGCTGTATAAGCGACAGGTTTGAGTGTTTGATGGACTTGCGAAAGTGCGGATCTCTCGTTTATCAAGACGTTGTATATTTGCTCTCGTCACCTGTACAGACATCAACTCGTATATAGGTACAGCAAAAGGGACAAAGAAACAAGCGGTGTAGGCGCCGGTCAACGACAAATCCTCCGAGACTCTAGGAGACGATTCACGATACATGATTGTAGACGGCCACTAAGAGTGAACTATACGCGCAATCAATTTCAAGTCTATCGGGACGCTCTTACGCCTCGATCGCCCGCGAAACAGTCGATCGTCGGTGAAAGATAGAGACTCGCTTTTGTCAGTGCCCCCACTCTCTCTTTCTCCCATCCACAGCAGAAAGCGAGTACAATTACCAATAATCCAGACAGAAACGGGTGTAGAAGAGAAAGAGAGAGAGAGAGAGAAAGAGCGAGAAAGCTGCGGAAGATTGTGAACGAGTAGAAGAGAGAGCTGGGAGGATAAGTGGTCCTTCACACAGCCTGCGAAAAGGGAGAAAGGAAGAGGAGGAAGGGAGGGAATGGGGGAGGGGGAAGGGGATATATATGAAAGAAGAGGCGAGTATTTGACAGACGGCGAAAGATTGGGATGTTTGGATGTTTGAACTTGGGAGTGCTGCGTCAGCACTCGAGTGTCTGTGCACCGCCGCTGCCGTCGAGAGCCTGCTGCCGCTCTTGCTGCCGCTGTTGCTGCGTCCTCCGGGACTGCAGACACTCTCTCTCTCTCTCTCTCTCCTGCTTTTTTACCGTCTCTCTCGCTCTTTCATTCGGCTGCTCTATGATAGCGGGGCTCCAGCGGTATAAAGCGAGCGGGCACGAATGTATAATAGCGCGGGAGAGTAGCGCCCAAGTGGGATATTGCGATCGAGTGGCGATGGATTTTTCGGCAGGCGCGCATATCCTACCCGTGTATATGGATATGTCTCTCTCTATCTCTCTCTCTCTTTTCCCTTCCCACCTCTCTCCTCCTCTCTCCGCTTATTTGGTTATATGAACCCCACGGTTCGATGCGTCTGAAGCAGCTTTATTTTCCGTCCCTGTCCCTCCCCCCCCCCCCTTCCCACCACCTCACCCGCGCGCGTGACTTTTGCTCCGTTCATATTGCTCGGGCTATTGGACGCGCAGCTCGACGTTACTTTTTTTTTCCTGCTTCGGTGCAGGGCAAATCAAATTTTTATGCATATAGATTTTGAAAAAGAACCCGAACTATTCGACGCGGATAATGCGTCGAATGTATTAAATGCGTTGATTGTCCCATAAAACGCTGCAGTGTGTGTGTATAAATTTTACGCGCAACGGAATGCTTATTAATAAAAGGGAGCGTGCAAAAAAGGAAGAAGAAAAGAGAGAGAGAGAGAGAGAGAGAGAGAGACTGCAGCAGCCAAGTCAGCCATAAAATCCCCGAGATTCCTGTGTGTGCGCGCGAGCGCGTGGTGTGCACGCCTTACGGTTTACAAAACCCGCGAGAGAGAGAGAGAGAGAGAGAGAGAGAGAGAGGAAGCAAATGCTCGCAATAAATTCCAGCTGCCGGCTGTTTACGATCGCTCCCGAGTATATATTCACGAGAGCCCGAGCGAGAAGAAAAAACGAGGAGAGGAGAGAGAAGTACGCGCGAGCGAAGAAGCGAGTAAGAGAGAGAGAGAGAGAGAGAGAGCGAGAGAAAAAGGAAGTCGCCGGTGAAAGCCAGTTACGAGAACGTTGTATACACGTATATATATTATATATATATATGTTTCTGTGTGTGCAAGAGAGAGAGAGAGAGAGAGAGAGAGAGAGAGATAGAGAGCAGTGCGCAAACGCCCTTAAGTAGCGGAGGTGCTACTTTGGCGGTTAACAGCGCGAAAGAGCCTCGGAGGAGAGCTTAATCCGAATCCCTAATTAGCCCAGCAGCGGCGGCGGTGGCGACGGCAGTAGCAGTAGCAGCTCTCCCTCTCTCGCACTTTGCGCAAGGTCCTTCTTTCTCGCTCTCTCACTCTCTCGAGCATAACTTTCCGCGCTCACTTTCTCCACGGTCAGAGAGCGCGCGGGAGTTCACCCTCTCTCTCCCTCTATCTGGTTCGATGATCGATTAACGGGGAAGGGTAGCGCGAGAGGGAATTAGGGCTACCCCGCAGGATATTAGTCGTCCAAAGTATCCGATGGAGAGAGGGAGAGAGAGAGAGAGAGAATCGAAGCGCGGCGACAATGGACCCCGAAGTCAATCCGGTCCACGAGGGCTAATTAAAGAGCGCTCGTTCCCTATCTCTCGCCACCTTTATAACCACCCTCTCCCTTCACTTATGACCGTGTTTAAAGTGGTAGCTCGAGGTGTCGATTTTCCAACCCTGCTGCTGTAGCCACCGCTCAAGTAGCTATATACCCTCGATATATACGTATAACAGTGAATCAGGCGTATTAGCCCGATAATTATTTGACGGTTATATATACCGGGCGGGGTATATGGGAAATTGATTCCCGTGTGCACGCAAGTCGAGATAAAAATTTCCGATGGGCTTTATGAAATTCGATGGAAATTAATTGATCTTTTCTTGGTATATAACCGGTATCGGAAGTTTTAGCCAGCTCAGATGTTGAATAGATGCGCTCAACTGAGAATACGTTATAAATATTGCGGTAAGATAAAGATTACGCAAAGAGCTGATTTATACGATAGTTTATGGGGCAAGAATCTCCTTATTAGATATTCCGATTTCTTCTAAAATCATTTCAATATCACTTCACTATTAAAATATCAATGATTCGCCAACGGAAAGCAAATGCAGCGACCGAATTTCTACGACAGTCCGAGCACAAACAGCACTATAACGTCAACGATTCGCCTAGAGCATCGGCTCGTCACCCATTCCCAACATCAGCAGCAGCAGCAGTACTGCGACTACGTCACCGCATCTCTCCACATCCCTCTTTGTACACTGTGTGAAGCTCTCGGCAAATCGTGAACATCGCGACACGGAGATATAGAGGTTGCAGTAGCAGTAACAGCAGCGGCAGCAGTAGCAGAGTTAGCAGCAGCCAATGCGGATTCAAACCGCAAGCCCGGTCAGTTTGCCATTCCGGCCCTGTGCGCTCTGCCTCTCTCTCTCTCGCTCGCTCAGACGAAGAACACCTTGAAAGCACAGCAACAGCAGCAGCAGCAGCAACAGCAGCAGCGGTAGTAGTTGTAGTGGTAGTATAGCAGTAGTGGTGTAACTAGCTCACCGCCTGTCGCTGTTTATTAGTGCTCCGTGATGTCGCGCGAGCGCCCGCGTCTACGTATGCAAATCCGAGGCACTCCGAGTTAATACCGGAGCGTGCTTGTCTCTACACCTGACTCTCTTGCTCTGTGTGTATATGTGTGCGAATATGTAAACTGTCTATGTATTCATGCATAAACGAACGTGGCGTTTAGCCGCTCTGTGTGTCTCTCGCGCGTTAAAGTTGCCTTATTTCGAATTCCTCGTTGTTCCGTACAGCTTAAAATTTATACGCGACGATGACTCGCCTTCGTAATGGCTGCGAAAAAAACTTTAACATCTGCACACGGTATTATTTCTTTACATTGTTACACACGAGTGAACCAGATATAGCGATAAAAAAAAACCTCAACACCCGTATCCATATCATCTCTTTCTGAATCACGCACACAAAACGGCCCAACTTCTTTCTCGATGTATAAGTATAAGCCGCGGCAAAGGGGCCGTAACAGCGAAAAGGATGCGCGAGGGAGGAACACGCAGAGCCGTTGCACACATGCGGAAAGTGTTGAGCAAATAAGAGGAGCAAGTGCGCGCGCGTAAGAGAGAGAGAGAGGTAGGTAGTATGCATGCAGAAGCGTGCGGTCTGGTGTTGTTCGGGCCAGTGGCCACTCTCTGGTCGAGGCGTTGCGAGGCCAGGCGCTGACCGCTAAGCCCACCTGATATATCCAACCTCTCTCTCTCTCCCTCTCTCTCTCCCTTTACGACCCTCGTTCACCGCCTCCCTCTCACCCTCCCTCCAACCGCTTTCCCGCATGCTATAAAGCCCTTTCCTTTATACCCAAAGCGCGAGCAGGCAGTAGCAGCAGCAGGCAGGCAGCGAGTGGAGCGGTGGTTCTCTCTCTCTCTCTCTCTCTCTCTCTCTCTCTCGGGCTCTCGGGCTCTACGGACCGCAAGCCGCAACGGGCTACTGCCTTGATTAAACGCGCCATAGACCGCCATTATCGCTGATTGCGCTAAACATTAACGGACTCTCTCTCCCTCTCTGTGTCTGCGTCTGTGTGTGCGCGAGAGCATCCCTGGGGGAACCCCTCGTCGCTTTACACCACCGACTCTCTCTGTCTACGTCTGTCTGCATGTGCGTGTGTGTGAGGGTGCACCGCGTATACTCGTGTGTCGGAGAGATCTGGATGAAGGTTTGGAGTCACGCGATTATCGCGCGCTAGAGAGAGGCAGAGGCTTTCCATCTAGTTGTACCTTTATATGGGCAAGAGGGAGAGAGAGAGAGAGAGAGGGATCTGCTTGGTCTCTCATCATCCGCGCAGAGGCCCGAGCGATGTATGATTTCGTGTTTGATTACCCGGATGCTAATTGGCCTTCGATCGACGCTGCTGCTGCTGCTGCTGCTGCTGCTGCTACTGCCGTTCAACTTTGCTCATTCTCTCCCTCTCTCTCTCCCTCTCTTCCTCCTCTGAGTATATACGAGTGCGGGCTACTGCTGCTGCTGCTGCATACCGAATGAGCATTGCTGGAATGAGAGGCCATGGCTGAGCTCGTTGCTGTGGTTGACTGATGTCCTACATATACGAGGCTTCTTTGGGTTGAGGGTATAACGCGTTCTCGTCGTTCGGATAATATGGATCTTTGGGCTTGCGTTTACGATGATACGTTTGAATTTCTGCACGTTTGAAATTGTGAATTGATCATTTGGGCCTGACTCGCAACAAATCTTTTATAACCTTCCCATCCGCTATAGTATCTTTTCTTTTCGACGCACATGTAGCCAAGCACAATCGGTTCCAAAGTACCTATTATTAGATAAAGACTTTCTTACCAACTCGGACTATTCAGCGTAAGTTTTTATAGCTTCGGTTTTTGTGCTCCTCGACCCATTCCGCAATAGCTTCCTTCAAAAGTCGTGAGAAACAATGTATTATCAAGAACGAACAACTTCGGGATATCTCGTCAGTTGGCAGTTTAGCAGTGGGTCTAATCGGTACTTTGTTCGTACGTGCGAGACGTGGATGATCGGCTAATTAAAGGTGCCGGATCTGCGAGTAAATATAAGAGGGAGCGGAAAAGTGATTTGCGTGGGAGCTGCTGAAAGAGGGTGAGAAAAATGGATATTGCACGGTTCCGATGGAAAAGTGTGCGGCAGCGGCGCCGGCAAGCTCAAACAACGTATATATCGTATATAAGCGGCGAACTTTTACGAGTCCGCAAAGTTCGCACGCTCGCTCTTCGATTAGCCATCTGGGGCGCACACGTACGCTCTCTCAGGAGAATAAAGAGAGAAAGAGAGAGAGAGAGAGGGCGAGTGTGAAAAAGTGCTGACGTATTTTCGAGAGTAAGAGAGAGAAAGGGAGAGAGGGAGAGCAAGTGGGCGAACAAGAGGGTCGGAGAGACTAGTCGGTAGCCGGGATTGTCCTTTTGCTCTCTTTTAATAGCGAGTAAACACACACACACACATACACACAGACACACATGCACGAGTGTCCACGAAAGTAGTCCTTGCTTTTGTTTCATCCCAGCACTGAACTGGAACGGTGGTATACGCGGGGGGTAGTTGAAAACGGTCCTCCGGAGAATTGCCAGCGCTCGATAATTATCGTGCCACGTGTTCTTGCAAACTTTTGGTTCCATGTAAGTAGTATATATCATATAATACACATCGACTCATCCCGCTAATAAACTAATCGTAATGTCGTAACGATCTAATTTTATGTATAATTAACCAATCGAGTATTCGAATAAAAAACGAAAGCAATAATCACGGGTGTACGGATCGGAACGAGCTATGGCCAATAAAATCAACTTCGCTAACGAGACCACGACCATTTTCCAATACTCTCCTCTTGCGCGCTAATAATAATAATAATCGTCATTGAATCGCAGCCGAGAAGTGAGCGCGGGCCATCCGAAGCGTGAAAACGATACGGACACTCTCTCACTAGGAGCTCTTGGATTCTTCGTGGAATAAATTATCGCGCGCTCTCGGCCAAGTTTCTCTCTCTCTCTCTCTCTCTCTCTCTCTCTCGGTGCGCCCCGCCCGGAAGATCCTTGAAAGCCGCGGACCCGTAAAACAGCCATTTCTCGCGCTCGCGGCGACGCGCGGCCGGGACAGTGGCAGAAAAGACGACGGGAGGAGAAAGAGAGAGAGAGTAGAGCAGCAGCAGAACCAGCACCGACGCTCAGTGGGAGGGAGTAGTAGCTCGAGGCTCATTTAGTACGTAATGTACGCGCGGGAGCGTAATTAACGGGGGCGTTCTCGCTCTCTCTCTTTCTCTCCTCCTCCTTTGCGCGCGCTGAGTTCTCTGTATAACAAAGCGGAAATGCGGGATCCCCAACGGCCTTTTCTCTCCCTCCCTCTCTCTCTCTCTCTCTTGTACTTGTGCTTTCCTAATTTCTCTCTCTCTCTCGCGCGCGCGCGCCAAGTGTGTCTGTTCTTGTTCGCGCTCAGCTGGCTTTTCAGTCTCTCGATTTTTCTTACTTCCCCGTAGCGCGTCCTTCTCTCGATTATACTTGCCTCCACACTCTTAACTTCTTGGTCTTTTTAGTTGATTCTTCGCCTCTGCTTTGTTGATTTATTTTCCATGCTCGATTCTGATTTCAACGTTTATCGGTGTCATCGCTAACTTTACAAGGAGAATAAAAATGTCGAATAAAGAGAGTCACTCTTCCAAGGTTACTTTTCTTTTTATACCGCAGAAAAAAATTACTTTAATCACAAAACAATTACAGGTAATTCAATTTAAAATTACAAGAGCTTCTGGCAAGCCGTGGGCCGACTCAAAGTAAATTTAAATTTACAAAACCTCACAATGCGAGCGAAAAAACTCACGCAGCCTTAATCACTTCTCGACGCAGCTCGTGGCCCTCGACGAAAACTTTTTTCCTCCCCAAAGTGTTCTCCTTTCTTCTCCTCCTCCTCCTTCGGCTAGTCGAAAAAAACGCAAGCCGAAATTTCAATCACCTAATTCGTTCGCTCGCTCATTCAACGACCAATTATTTCGACTTGTCCCCCGTACTGCCTCGGCTGGTTTTTCATCAACTACATTCACCGCATAACAAATGAATCCTGAAGCAGCAGCAGCACCAGCTCGTTGCCTTTATCGCGCATCCAAGTCTCGCCGGGCCGCCAAGTCTGGCTTCTTCCCTTCCACAAAACCCAAATTAGTGCGCCAAGAAGAGTAAGAGAGAGAGAGAGGGGGAGAGAGAGAGAGAGTCAGCAGCAGAGCAGCGACGGCGGCAGCAGCAGCCCTTCGAAACACGCTCGGCTTCCTCGTTAAGACGTTGACGCCCTCGGCGCCGCGACGCTGCTATACCCAACTTTCACTCCCTTCCCCCCCCTTGTATATACCGCCTATCTTTCTCTCTCTCTCTCTCTCCTGCCTCCTGTATATCCACTTGAGAGTGACGAGCGCGCCTTAGACTCTCTAGAGGAGCGCGACACCGAGACACGATAAACAATTTGTAGCTCGAGCGGCGGTTTAAGGAAAAAGCGATAAGGCCTCGTTAAACTCCCTTCCTGGATTGGATTAATTAACCCGATAATTCTGCTTCGGATTCTCTTGCTTTTCCTTTTTAATTTTCTTCGCTGCTTTTTTTTGCGTTTTAGGGAGATTGTTGCCGAGGATAGATTTCACTTGCGATTGGATCGTAATGAGATTGGGACCTTATGCGACCTGATTTCTGGAGTTTTCATTTTGAAACGTCACTATCGAACTTGCGAGTATTTCCATTAAATATTGCGATATTATCTTGTGATACTTTGTGCTTTATCTTTTCTAAACATAATAGGTTATAAACACCATAGCATTTCTCGAAAAAGAACAAAGGAACGAAGAACGCAACGGGCACCGTCGTTAATATAACGCAAGTATTTCGTAAATCGTGGAAACGTGCCAATGAAAAAGGACAGGAGAAGGAAAAGGGACTACAGGGGGGGGGGCGAAACAAAGCACAGCAAAGCGTTCGAGCGCTGGCACGATAAGAAAAAAAAAAAAAAAGAAAAATAAAAGAAAACAGAGCCAACAGCGGCAGAATATAAAATACTAGAGCAGTAGCAAAGCTCGGACGTTTAATATCGCACGGCCGTTGCGCACCACGAAATCTGCGCGCGCGCCTTTTTTATTGCGCTCGCACACTCGCGAGAGAGAAAGAGAGAGTTTCGAAGAAGGAAAATCCGTTTGAAGGACAGAATTAGTGCGAGCCCGTGAAGTTCGCTTCACCACTCTCTCTCACTCTCTTTCTCTCATTTTTTTCTTTTTTTCTTTCCTTCTTTTTTTTATTACTGGGCGACTGCGCTGCCGATGCCGCCGCCGCTGCTGCTACACTCCCTCGTCCTCGTCGGCAAATGGAATAATCCCGCGATTTTCCGAGGGGATATTCTCGGGGTGAGAGAAAGTTTCAAATGGCACCGGTGGGGAAGGAGGAAGAGGAGGAGAGAGAGAGAGAGAGAGAGAGAGAAAAGTAGTAGGAGGAGGGGAATCATCGTCGAGGGCCCGAGGTACGCTCGCGACGAGGTAATTCCCCGACGCTATGAAAATCGTCCTTAACGACCGAGTTGGCGGACTGTTTCTCTCACCGTCACGCGCTTCTCTCTGTCTTTGTCTACATCGAGAGGGAAGGAGAGAGAGAGAGAGAGAGAGAAAGGCAGAGAGAGCTGAGAGAGAGAGGAGGCAAACGACATTTCTTTTTAACGCCTTTCTCGCCGGGTAGCGCATAGAAATGAAAGCGAATAAAGCGGTCGCTAAAGGTAGCGGAAAAAGGAGGAGGAGGAGTAGAGTAGAGAGAGAGAGAGAGAGAGAGATAAAAGGGCGAGGCGCACGGGCAGCAGTGGTTATTTGTTCCCAGCGACGCTGACGAGTTTGAATTTACAATGGACTGCTTTACGCTCCGAATGGATCCAGTTTTTTTCCCTCTCTCTCCGACTTGCCCACTCGCGCCGCTCTTCCTTTTCCCTATCACTCGAAGGATTTATTTGTTTTTTTTTCTGAATTGCGATTTCGTTATATACACCGACCGCGCATTTTCCATATCTTCTTCTTTCCACCTTCGACGTAAAAAATTTAACGCAGTTACAGTTTTAAAAAATTCATCCCCACGAAAAAAACACTGCACAGGCACACACGAGGTGGATTCCGACGAAATTGCGAGCTCGGAGCCGCGGCTGGAAACGACGAGGGCGGGAATGACGACACCTCCCCCTCCCTCCCACATCCGGCAGCAAAGGTCGCGCGACATAAAGCGCCACCGAAGCGAGGCGGACGCGCGCGTGCATTAAAACTGCTGCTGCGGAGCGGAGAGAGAGGTTTTTCCGCGGTCTCGTAAGCGACCTCTTAACGGTACCCCAGAGGACGCACACTGCAGCACACGCGTATATAATACGTGAGCGCAAACGAGCCCCGGCGTCGTTGATGACCACGAGCATAACGCCAACCCAGCCGGCATCGATAAAAAAATAAAGCTCGTGGGTGCGGTGTAAAAAAAAAAGAGAGTGAAATGAAAAATTATGAGGGTTTCGTTTTCTCTCGCGAGTCGGTTTATTTTTTGATAAGTTAAAGTACTATATAGAAAGCACGGGTATAGTCGATAAGCTCGTCTCGATGGTATTCCAATCGACTTACTGCACAGCTAATCTACCGAATCCCATTATAGCAAGGGAAATAACTCGCTAATTCTTCGACATCAGCGTCGATTCTAAAGTAATTCCGCAGCCAGCGTCGATCCATTAAATAATCAGCCTCGGGGCAAGCTTAAAATCAATCTCCCCCCACCCCCCCTTCCCGTCTTCCTCGCAACAACTGGTCGGACTTGTTACGCAGCCGTGTGCCGTAGGTTCGAGGGCACTTCAAAGCCCCTATACCCTACTTGCGCGTACCAGCGTGAATATAAGGCGAGCTCCAGCCTCGTACACCCTCGAGACTAATCCTCCCGGAAATGGAGAAAGAGGGAGGGCGAATATAAAGGTTTATACACTTGGGCGGACCCTCTCTCCCGGGGGTGCAAAATGTCACGCTTGCTTCGACTGATATCGCGTTACTTCATTACGCCTCGTGTACCTGCTGTTGTTCTTGTTGCGTGGACTTTCTTTTGCATATATATATATGTATATTCTATTTCTGACTCTTCCCTAGAAGTTGCAAGGATATTGTTAACAGTTGCGAAAGGATCGTGGTTAAATATTCATTTGTACCATAGTTTCTCTTTATTTTTTATAAAACACACGTTTGCGTCTGTACAAAGTAAAAAAGAAAAAAAAGATCTGCACGCTGTAAACAGGTGGACCTCTCAGAAAGTAAAGCAACTATAGGAGTGCAGTAACGTGCAAGTAATCAATCCCCTATACTCAAGTCCCATCGCTAACGAACACCTGTACACCGCATTCCACAGCATCCCCGACAAATATAAACCAGCCATCGCTCGTCATTCGAAAACGAATGCCTTCACGCGCAGCTTTTCACATTATCATCGTCGTCGTCGTCGTCGGTAAAACGAACAAAAAAAAAAGAAGGATAAGCAAGCGCTACAAAGAATCAAAAGTAGTCACATCGTGTCGCGCACTCTCTGCTCGCCCGAATGATTTAAGCCTCGCTCGCGCGTCGCTTAACGATCCGTTAACGAGTCTGTGTGTGTGTGTGTGTGCGCGCGCGCGCGAAAGAGAGAGGGAATATCTCTGGCCTACCATTTTTTCTCACTCACTCTCTCCCCGGCTTTTATAATACGCGAGCTGCATCGGTAAAGTCTCCGTCATAAAGCATCGCGCTAATGGAGGCCGCTTTCCTCCCCTCCTCCTCCTCATCATCCTCCTCCTTCTCTCATCTTTCGAACGAAGACAAATGCCCGTCGCGTCTTTTAATACGGATGCTGCTGCTGCTGCTGCTACGCGTGTGTGCGTGTATGCGCGCGCGTATGTGCGTGTGTGCGTGCGTGTATCGTATAACGCCTGGGAGAGCCTTTAAGAGACGCGGATCGTAAAGGCGACTCATGAAAGTCGTAAAAGTGCTAAAAGACTCTTGTTGCTCTCGCGCGCCCCGGTAATGCCGCTGCCGCCGCTTCTCTCGCGGGGAGATGGCTTCGTCTCTTCTGCCTCTGCCTCCTCTTTTCAGAGAGAGGTGGGCCGCCCCTATAGCGCTTGTAAAGACTTTTAAAGAGCCGCAACCCACTTCCTCTCTCTCCCCCTCTCTCCCCCTCACTCTTCTCTCTCTCTCTCTCGCTCACTCGTTCTCTCCTTCTTTCTTTTCTCCTTCCTCTTTTTTTATTCGCCTCGTGCGCTGCTGCTGCTGCTGCTGCTGCTTCCTCCGTTTTGCCTTTATTCGGGCTTGACGATAATTGCGCACTGCTGTTGCTGATGCTGCCGCTGTTGCTACTCGCTTGTATATTCGTTTAATGTAAGCGCGCCGAGAGCTGGCAGTGCCGCGGACTTCATTTGCGGCCGCGGCGTAATGTTTTGCAAAAGGCTGCCGACGCCAACGAAGAGGACGACGAGCTTGTACCCTATCCATTGTCCTCTTCGGCGCGCACCCGAGCGCAGCGTTGTAATTGGCGATGTTTAATTCGTGTTTGTACTCTTTACTGTCCCTGCCGCGTTAGAGTTGATTTTTATATCTTCACGAGGTCGAAATGAGTGCCTGCTGTTGAAGTCGCGATCGCGATCGAGTGGCCGAAAATGAATTTCTCGCATAAGTAGTATCGGACCGATATCGTCAGACATTACTCATTTTAAATAAGACTGCGATAAAATGTGAAGGGCTACACCCAGAACGTCGTTTTACACGCAGACTCGCGCATTTCTATTCCCGCGAAGAGCCTCGTATATGCGGAGACACGCGGTAAAGAGGGAGGAGCGAGAGAGAGCGAGACACAAAGTGGGACGACGAAACGCGTATAAAAAGATTGAGAGCGTGCTAAGGCCACCGAGTAAGATTTAAAGACGAAAGAGAAAAAGAAGAGACTCTCGGGCTACGAGTTTTACGATCGCTTCCTCGAAGCTGAAGGAGGAGAAGGAGGAGGAAAGGGTCTTCTCGCACTCTCTCCCTCTCTCTCTCTCTCTCTCTCACTCGCGATATCGGCGAGAATTTTAAGAGCCATTTGCCGCGCGCCAAGTGGAGTACCGGGAGGTGGGTGGGTATGGTGGTAGGGGGCAGACACAGACGAGGAGGAACGAGAGTTTTACGGTTCACCTGCGTGTTCGAAAAATCCAATTGCCGACAGTCGGGGCCACCGCCGCTCGACCATTAAGTGTTCCTGTTAACGCTAATGTCCCTCGTAAATAAAATCCATCAGCGGCGCGGCTGTGCTGCTGCTGCTGGCTGACTGTGGTGGTCGGTGTGTAAGTCTATTCGGTGGTGGAAAGCCGACCATTTTCAAATGAAAATTTCAAGTTGACGCGCGCGCCGGTGACCGATGAATTATTTAGCTGTGCCGGCAATTGGCGCTTTATTTTTTCATACGCCTAGGAAGCCGTCTGGAATTGCTCCGTTTCATTTGTACGGAACGACGCGGTGCGCTGTATCATCTATTCTTTGAAAATTAAGAAATCATTCCACAAATTGGCTTATCAAAGTTGATTAGGTACGGACCGAGTTGAACGAATTTGTACGATATATATATACAAGCAGAAAATACGCTGGAGCACATATCCATATCCGACACTTTTGTTTCAATTCATTATCCGTGCCGGTTATATATCCGTTTCTCTCTCTCTCTCTCTCTCTTCTCTCTCTCTCTCTCTCTCTCTCTCTCTCTCTCCTCGCCCGTCGCTTATTAAATCAATCAATCTCCTCTTTTACGCCCTCTTTCGTGCACACCGGCCGGGCACCGCAGCAGCGATCCCCACCGCACCAGCGTTTTTCCACCCAGTTCCTCTCTGCCATTTTCTCTGACGCTCGCTGCTGCAACGTTCGAAGAGGCCTTCCACAGGCGCCGGGTAGCCACTCGTCGGCTCGTTCATTATTCATTTACCGGTTTAACGAGAGAGAGAGAGAGAAAGAGAGAGAGGCTGTCCGCAAAAAAGCGACGCGCCCCAGCGTCGATAGCGATTCTCTCCGCGCTTTGACATATCCCGTTTTTTTTTTTATTTTACTCTTTCCCTCCCCGCGCACTCTTTCTTTCGCTCCTCTCTTCTGCATGGATGTATCCGCGTCTATAGTTGCTGGGATGTACTTTGATAGCAGCACCGAACATTTTTGACCGCCGGGAATTAACAAGATTCGAGCTCTTTCTTTTTACCAGCGTTATTACTATTATTAATATATAATAATACTATCTTTGGTTCGATTGTGTACGAGAGTAGAAAAATATGAATAGAACATTTAGGTGCGTAATTCATTGGATTGTTCTTGTATTACGCGATCATAAACCGCACCAAATGTGTCTCTACGTGTGGGTTTTGGCATGGAATTCGTGGCCTCTGTTGAGCGACGATTTTTCTCCCGTCTCCCGTCCACGCGAGGGCATTAATTAAAGGAACGCGGTCGAAAAAAAAGGCATTAAAGCAGAAACAAAAAAGAGCGAACGGAACGTTAATTCGGGGCTTCCGCGTGTAATGGCGACAAAACGCGCGAGTCAGTTCGCTCTCTCGCCGGCTTCGGAGACCCGCCAGGAAATTGATCATTAACCCGATGACGTTTAATCAGCGCTTTCGAGACTATAATACCGATGAAAATGACCATTCTATCTCTGCCGTCTTTTCAACCAAACGATACAGAAATAAAGAGATTTTCCGCATCGGTGTCCGCGCGATTCGACAGAGTAGGAATCGAGCTTGCACCGTCTAATTTGGCCCAGGCTCTCGACCCCTTCCCCCCCCTCTCTCTCTCTCCCCGACGCTATTTTTTCGGGCTTTCATTCTCCCCGTCTGCGCTTTGCAGTTTGCTCTTCTTTCTGTGTGTGTGTGTGTGTGTGTGTGTAGCTGCGTTTGCCAGACGAATCGAAAAGAGAAAGAGGGCGAGAGAGAGCGGGAGAGAGAGAGAGAGAGAGTGAGAGAGACGGATAGATAGGGACGCGGAATAATCGGAGAGTAAAGGGAAGGTATAGAGCCTGGACGAAAAAAAAGGAACGAGAGAGAGAGAGAGCGAACCAGATAGAAAGAGAAGTAAATGGCGATGGCAGGACGGCAGAGGAGAGAGGGAGCGGGAGCGGGAGCGAAAAAAAAAGAGCCAAGAGCGAAATTCGCTATCGGAAAAATCGAGCTTTCCGTGCCACGCGAGGCGAAGGTCCGCGTATCTGTGCGATGTCACCTCATACCTTCGCTCTCGCTTCCCTCCCAACTCACTCTCTCCTCCCTCTTTCCTCTCTCACTCCAGCTCGTCTATTGGCGCTACTGCCGCTGCTGCTGCTCCCGCTCTCTCGTCATTTCGCTTTTACCCCGTATTCCGCCGAGCTATGCGCATCTCTCTCGTCTTTAAAAAGGCCGCGCGGAAAATGAACGACCGAGTGCATCTCTGCGCCCCGTGTGACGCGTGCTTTTCTTCTCTTTTTTTCTTCTATTTTCTTCGCTCTCTCTCTCTCTCTCCCTCTCTCTTTCGCCCTTCCGTCCTCTCTGCTGCTGCTGCTGCTGCTGTGTTTTTTTCCATGACGAGCCTCGTGACTTTTTTCGCCTCTGCCCTCTATGTGTGCGTGTGCGTGTGTGTACTTTTTTTACACTGGGCGTATAGAGGAAGGATTTTTGCACGGGTGAAAAATTTAGTGGGAATTACCGCGCACTCGCGCACACACCCGTCGACTTTCAGTTCTCGCATGTGTAAAGGAAGTTTTTGCGTCGAATTTTTCGCGCAGCCCCGGTTCTTTTATTCCCTCGTCCCATGTATATATATATATATATATATGCGTGTAAGTCTATGCAGAGGATTCGCTGCAACTCTTGCCGCGTTCTATAAGCGGTATAATTCGTGTGTGGAGTTCGTTCGGTCGAGAAAAGAGAAATATTAATGACGATCTTTTGCCTCGAAATATTTCAAAAGGAATTCGCTGTATTGGTCCGCGGTGTGCCGGAGTGTCGAATATTATTTAGTGAAACGGTTGACTAGATGAAAGCCGCGCGCGTTAGATACCGATAACAAATAGCCAATGAATAGGATTGACTTTGATTTTATCAAGCTTAATATTCCGTCACCGCGGATTGGAATTGCTTTTATATATACAGAAAAAATCCAAAGAATGCGAGGGGAAAATTTATATTAAAATCTATCGGTCAAAGGAGTTATTTTATCAATTCCTCCATGAAACAATAATATCATAATGATCAATTCTACCGCTTCGACAGAGAAATTACGATAGCGTAAATTGCCACAGCAACTGCACTGCTGGAATAACAAAGAAGGAAACTAAACATCGCAAGCGCACTTATCAGCCAATTTGGCGAATCGATCGATACACACATAATCTATTCGTCTCGTTATCGTTCAACGAGTGTCCCGCGCGTCCAATCATCGGCATTAAATCTCATTCATATTCATTACATCGCATCCCCTCCGTACACCCAGGAAATACGCGGCGATAAGCAAAAAGCGCGGATTAGCCCGAAAAAGCGTAATAATAATAACAACAGCGAGGCCCCTGGGCTACGCCAAATTCCCTTCCACCTCTCTTTCTCTGTGGTGTACACATACGCGTATGCGTTCCTCTCCCGCGCGGTACGTGCGACAAAACAACGAAATCGAATCATTCGCGGTGGGCTGGCGATATTTTTCATGCGTAAATTTTCCAGATCCGTAACCCTTCTACCTCTCGCTCGTTCTTGTTTCTCTTTTTATACGCGAATCCGGCGCTTTTGCGAATTTACAAGAGGAGCGCCGCTCGAGCATTCGTTCCCGTAGCACGACGCGCGTGTATAATCAGTCGGGGCTCGCTCTCCCCGTTATGTATACGCAAAAACTGATGTGTTCATTGATTACTGATGGGGCTGTGGACGTTGTGTGCGTACGTGTAGGGGGGCAAAGAGAAACGGCGCATCCGCTTATCGGAAATCATTCGGTTAACGGGCGCTTTTACGCCGGCCCCCACGTTTCGCCGGTGTGTACGGGCGCGCGTTTGTCGCGATAACCCTTTTGCACCTGCGCCTACTCACCCCCGACTTACTCCCCTCGGATGGAATTAGCGCGAATGATGACGCATTTCGAGCTTTTTCCTGCACTGCGCAAAGCGCGCGAGCTTATTGTTGGTGCGATACGGGTGGGCGTGTGGAAATGCCGTGTACGAATAGATCGTTCGACGATGTACTCGAGATGATTGATTTTATTTTGTGAATGCAACTTTGTCGTGATTTATCGTACTATCGATGAAGTGAGCTAATCGCGAATAAATTTTCTATAATACACAGATTTGTTTCGTGGAATGATTAAATATACATATAATTATGAGCAGCTATGTGTCTATTCATAATTAAAAAGCTTATATATAGCCTACGGAAAATGCCCACACGATGTACATCCAAATAAATATACACGGACGGTTCTTCTCTTTATGACCCCATAATTCTCTCAGTGTCAACGTCGACACAGACAATCTCGCGCTCCCTTATAATTATACTCGTCGCAGCTATATACCTCCCGTCCACTTTTCTACCCCCTCTCCCATTCACAGATTTTAGGCCCCCCGTGTGCAGTGCATATACGCACTGTTTTTCCACCCGCGCCCGAAAACAAACGCAGAGCAAACGCGTTCGTGTGCCTATATGAATAACTCCTGCTCTTTTCCGAGTCGTTCCGTATATTTTTTCAACGCAATCATTCGACGAGCGAGCCAAATATTATTTCCCCCGGAATAATTGCTCTCGTAATTTTTTTTTGCCCGTCCACCAAGTCTCTCTCTCTCTCTCTCGTGTATAACACGCAAGCGCGCGCGGCGCTGTATCATTTTGTCGTTTAAAACTTTTACGAAGGCAGAAATATATACGCGGGTGGCGGTGGCGCGCGAGTCCGCGAGTCCGTGAATTCCGGGCTTTTAACTGACCTTTCGATTTTTTTCCAGTTCACCGCTGCCGCCGAGCAAACGCGATACTTGTCATTACTTTTTAAAGCGCTCATACTGCCTTTTCGGAACGGTCTCGCGCGGCATTAAAAATGCAAATGGCGATGTGCAAAAAAAAGGGAGAGAACGTGAAATTTGAAACAGCGACACGATTTTTGAGTTAGTTTATCGCGTTGCTGACTAAATACCGCACGATGGATCGTAGCGTACGCGAAAGAGGAATGGCTTGTAAATGCGTATAAAGATTAAATGTGCATTAATTGTAGGGGCACGATGTATAAATTGATACATGACGACGATCATTCACTTGGAGAGCACACAGAGGTAAAAAAAAGCCAGATGTTTCGCGGTGAAGTCGCGGATTTCGGAAAACCCGTAAAAGCGGTAAATAACCCGGAAAAAAAAGGAAGAACCCAGAAATTATTCCAATAGCCGTTGGCAGCAGCCACGAGACACGAGTTCCGCATCCAAATCGAGCTGAAAATCATATACACACGCACGTACACACAGCCCGCCGATATATATGCGAATAAAAAAAGTGTCGCGTGCGCGAGTGGCAACATGGGACAGCCCGGAAAATATATAATCGTCAGCGCCGCGGGAACAATACGTTTCACGCGCGCGTTTTGCATAATCGGAGGGTGGCGAATAACGCCGGGCAAAAACCTCCACATGCGTCGGATTAACGTTACCTTCGACCACCCCGCGCATCGGTATACACACGCGTACACGCAGCTGCGATCCGAATATAAATATCCGTTAAATATTTATTAGCGAATATTATTACGTGGCGCCGCTCGCGAGAGAGAGAGAGAGAGCGACGCGATTAATCGGCCGATAGGTGTCGAATCGGCAACGAGAATCGATTGTGTTCGTTCGTGCGTGACACATACACACTCCACACACGCGCACACATTGGGTCTTTGTTGGGTGCTCTTTCGCTTTTCCAGTGCGTTCACGCAAACTCGTTACGTACTCGTACCGTTGGAGCGAGAGAAACACTTGCACCGAAAGAGAGAAAGAGACACAGAACAGTCGTGTGGCATTAACGAGGATAAACGTATATATAGAGGAGTGCGAACGAGGGCAATTGCGAGAGAGCGAGAAAGAGGGAGAGTGAAAAGTCCGGGTGTATATGTGTGTGTACAAATGGTTGTGCGAACTACCTGCGCGTATACACACGTGACGCGAGAACAAAGGGGTAGGAGAGATTTTTTTGTATCGTCCGTTTTGAAAATGGAGCTATGCGAGTACGGTGGTATAGCATGCGTGTGTTCGGTCTTTCAATGTTGGTTGAATATTGTTTCAATACCGGTGTACAAGAACGATTGAAACCGAAATCACCGTATAAACTGTCGATAATTTTTACGATTTGAAAATTAAAATTCAACCGAAAGCGGATTATCAGATAATTTTATACATAACATTAACTCTAAAGCAGGAAATTTAATGGATGAATCGCAGCTAAAAAATTCTTTTTTCTCTCACTCTCGCGCCTTTGCCATCGAAGCGCACAATTTTTAACATCGCTGCGATACAGCAATCATCTAGCAAAGCAAAAAAGAAATAAAAACAAAAAACGAACGAGGCATACAGAACGATATAAGGGGTATATATAGAGGAGAACCGCACAGCAGCAGGTCCCGTCAAATAAATTTCATCCAAAATCAATTCGTACAGCGATATGCGCGCGCT
>UELU01147344.1:43427-109281 GCA_900490025.1 Megastigmus dorsalis
GGGGGGGGGGGGGGGGGGTTGCGAAAGGAGATGACGACGAGGACGGCGTAGCAGTCCGGCCTTTTCCGGCCTCTGTGCGCGCTATACGCACGCACGCCTTTGTTGTTTATAAAGGGGGTGGAATGTGTCCCCTTTTTCCTTATTATACACTCCTCCGGATTCGGAGTGCCAGCTACCTTTCGCATTGTGCACCGTCTGCTTATAATATACTTTCTTGAGTATAAGACTTTTGAGGGCAGCAAAATGTACACGTATATACCTTATATACCTTGGCTTTTAATACTCAAAGCTTCACTTTTGTTGCGGCTCAACGTTGGTTTATTTTTACCTTTCTAAGCTTTTTCAAACAATTGGAAAACAATGCGCGAGGCGCCAAATCGATATCTATAGTGTAAAGAAAGTGCGCGATGCACTTTGTTTGCTTGACTAAACAATCGATGAGTATTAAATTCAAATGCACTCGCCTATGTAATTTACTATCCTTTGCGAAGTAACGTTTAGCGCGTGAAATAAAGCTTGCAAAATATTATCTATGTAAAAGGGAAACTTGTTTCTAGAAAGATAATGATACATAATAACCTACTGATTATTCGAGAATCATAAACACAGTTCAAATGAATTTAATTATCTTCAATTCTTGGAAAATCTATATGTAATGCTGAAACTATTGCGTAGTTTTATTTCAGCGAAAAATGTAACGATAAATTTTATGACAAATTCTTATTCATAATATATATATTTATATATGTATTGTAAGGGAAATTGATATATTTTACCTGTTTGTGCATCTCAACGTTGAGGCCGTACGACATCTCGTAGTACTGCAAAAAGTAAAGAAAACATCATTAAAACATATGTTAATATGTGAAACAATAGGGTAATATTTGTCAGATACAAGATTTCAAGTGTTAAAGATGACAAAATGTGTTTAGATGCTTATCATGCAAAGCTATCATAAAAAAAAAACAGTAGCCATGCGTATTTCAGTTTATTCAGTCGCTCTTAAAAAATAATCGTTTCAAGCAATATTTAAACAACATCAAATCTAACATCGTAGCATATTCAAAACACATGTTTGATTTGTACAAAAATATAAAGTCGAGATATACAAGTCTAGTCTGGTCGTAAATTTCAAATAGTCCAAAACTGCAGTACATCGGTATGACATTTTTATCCTAAAATAAAACATCGCGCATCTCGAAATAATGCCCACCCAGTAAAAATTCAATTATCCTCCATCGACGCACAAAACGCATCCAGCATTGGGAGGCAAAAATCAAGTCTTGCAATATTCAGTGTGTAAAATTACGACTCGGCCGGAAATTCTAGTTTGTTTTTCAGCCTCGCAGTCCAGAATAATGATCGAATGAACGAGCAAAAGAAAAACAGAGCTCTAACGATACAAAACATACCTATAGTCAGACTCCTTTCTCATCGAAACCTCGTTACAGCGCACAACTGCGAATTGGGAAAAATATAATACCGGACCGAGCGACACAGTGGAACAAAGCAATTTGCCGGGACGAGAAGCGCTCGCGATAGGTAAGAATCAGGAGCCGTGCGATAATCGAAATTCAATATCTGCATGTGTAAGAGAGGGAGAGAAGAGAGAGAGAGAGAGAGAGAGAGGAGAAAGGCAAAGGGTCCGAGAGAGTTGATACTCAATTTTGATCGAATCGTCGAGCTCCGCCCTCGAGTTCCACCCTCTCCATTCTTTTTTTTTTCTTTTTACCCTCTGACTCGCTCGTTCGCTCACTCTCTCTTTTTTTTTTCGCGATGGAAAGAAATTGGCTGGAAACGATGGGTTCGGTGTGTATGGATGGATCGCGTGAGGGATGACAATAAAGTGACGAGCTTGCTTTACCCTATGTGTTTAAGCCGATGTGGCGAAAGGAAGACGTTTCGCGGAGTGAATTTTGCAGATTGACTTGTGCAAGTTAATTAGCGACTATAAACTTTGTTCCATCCACTGGTGCTATTTGCAAAATCATCTCTGTAGCTAATTTTAACCAAGCCGTTGAGAAAATTGAAGGAATGCACGCGCGTAACATTTCCAATCGTAAATCTATTTCGAAGACTGTCAAGAGAGAAATGATTTGAGAGAGAGAGAGACGCTCATTAGTAAATCACCTCAAAACCAGAAGTCCAACGGATATCGTCCAAATTTAACGAAGCTCAGTCAAACAAGAGCAGTTCAATTAAACGTAAAAGGCAAGCCCAAAATGAAAAGCTCGAAGGCGAACGACACGAAGAAAACTGCCGCAAGACAGAGATGGAAAGAGAGAGAGAGAGAGAGAGAGAGAGAGAGAGAGAGAGAAGCGTAAAGAAGAGGAGGAATGAAAACTCGGGGTCGCGGAGATAGTGAATTCAGTGGATTTTAACGGTCACCGTCTCCTGAATGCTCGCGCGCGAGAGTCATTGGCTATAAAGCAACGAGCGTTGTGAACGGCGTTTACTGCCCGAGCGGCTCGTAAAACGTGCTCTTCTCCTCTCCCTCTCTCTCTTTACTCCTCCTCGTACCCTCATACACATACACATGTGCACAACTTGCTCGTTTGGCTTTGACGCTTCGCGCAAGAGAGACGGAGAGAGGGAGGAGAGAGAGAGAGAGAGAGAGAGAGAGAGAGAGAGAGACCGCAAAAACCATATCCATATATGCGGCGGCAGCGGCCGGCCAGCGCGTAATGAAAATGAATGGCAAAAAGAGGATTCTGCGCGTCGTTGCTGCGCGAGCTTGAATGCGACGCTTTATTTTCAAGTTTGGTGTGGTAAAGCTGCTGCTCTCCGTGATAGGCTACTTTTTTCAAGGGGGGGGGGCAATACGGACGTTGCAGTGATGGTTTGTGTTATTCGAGGCTGGTAAATTTGGAAGAAGACGATTGATGGAGATTTTGTTGAATTTTCTATAAAGTAGGAACAGTCTTATTGAAATTATATGGCGAAAATCACAATGTTTTACGATCCGAACGATAATGGATGTAGGAAAGGATCTACTTTGAGATTGAGCGATCGTCGTTACTTTTGCAGCGTTTTATCTGAATCCGAAGAGGCTTAAATAACGTCAGTGGTATTTCCAATTTGGCTGGTTCAACTGAAATAAGTATAAATGGGTATTTTAGTAACAACCGACAAGTTTAATAGTTTCAAAATGTTATCACGTTTGCTTCATCTCAGTTGTCTTTAAAGTCCAAATTATAAAATCAATAGTATTTCTGCAGACTATACTGTGCTTTTATAGTATTCGATGATATATTCAATAATGGAACTTTAAATAATAATACCGTTGATGCAGTTGAAGTAGAATAATTTCGCGTCAGCCGTTCAGTTTTTACGTTTTTTAGTGAAAAAAGCAAAATAATCATCAGTGATAAAAAGAATCTCGTTTCTTTAAACACTATAATTAGCAGGATTATCCCATTTCATATTGTGATCAATGTATGCTTCCAGACATTTGTGGCTATTTATTGTTTTTTTTTTCAAATTTAATATTTATTGTTTCAGACATATTTATCCATGCGCAGTAGCTACCAAAGTCACGTATACCGTCTTATCTATGTTTAGAGACAGTTGTAACATTTTTACACACGTTTCTTTATCGTCCGACCTCGGTATTAAACTTGTCTCAAGGACCTTAACATTCTTATTTTGTACCCTATTCATAAAAATATCATACGGCTATCTATTCACACCTCTTTTAACTATACATTACAACTGAAACGACTCCTACAAAATTAAACGAGAAAATGATTCGAATCATAGAAATTCCGTAGCGATGAATCTTCAATTTATGCACATCGAATCGTATATTATTAGTCCTCGGAAAGGGCTTATACCCATCGAGAAAGTCTCCCAAAGAGAAAACCAAAGGTTTATATTAGCTTCTCTCAGCGTATAATTAAATCGATATCTCGCGCACTCGCGGTAAATTAAATCTTCCAATTTTATCGAGTGCATTACAATCGAGCCCGAACGTAGCTATTTAAATCTTGACCGCTTAATGGGCATCGAGTCGTCGATACTCTCTGCTCTCCCAGAACAAATAGAAACGGACAGCTTGGGTACACGCGCGGTGAGTGGAATCGCTGACTATTAGCAGATCGTTTGGTTATATTCAGGTCGAGTCATGGCATCCGCTCGGTGGAAATAAGAACCGTTGAGATGGAGGAAAGCGCTCGGGAAAACGTCTTTTTCAGCTGCACTTGCTCGCTTGCGCGCGCTCGCTATCTTCTTCCATTAGGAGCTGTTGCTGCTGCCGTGGAGGAATTCTTATAGGTGTTTAGCGAGATTTTTCTTGCTGCATTCTAGTCTAACTGCGCAGTGCTAGTATTTGTTTTTCTTTGAACTCTTCTTTCGAGGTGCGATTGTTTCTTGGTAAATGCCGCCGCTTGCGAAATGGTAAACAAATGTTGCGGCTGTTGCTGTTCGTATACACGAGCGCAGGCTTTTTTGCAGCTGAAAAATGTTTGATGATTCGGATCGTTTGCCTAGCGGTATAATCTTTAATGCCCGTTGCAAACTTGGACTTTTGAAATTGGATCGTTTTTGCGCCAGCAACGATTTTTCGAGATATGCCGGGCGCGTTTTCCGACACAGAATTCGCAGGAAATGGTTTATCGTTGGACTGAAAATCGATATGGTAATTTCACTATTTGCGGTAAAGTTTAACAGTTAGCGAGACAAATTACACAGGCCTTCCGTTACTTAAGAGCCAGTATTTATATTTTTTTTCCCCATTTTCAACAATTCGAACGATGACAAAGTAAATTATTGCAAAAATGTCGGGCCTCAAAGAAAAGAGCTGCACACGCAGACGACTGGAATCGCGGCAAACAGTATGTACACAGGCCGTTGAAATGCAAAACGACCATCGTCCCGCGCTCTCGCCAATATCTATTCCTGGAAGTTAAGTATAGAAGGAGTATATAAGGAGAAAACAGAGACGAAATCCGGGCGCTTAGTTTCTCCCATCGTCGGTCTCGGGCGTCTCGCGACGGCTTGTCCGCGTTAATTGGCTCTTAATTAATGGACTCTCTCCCTACCCCTGCCCCACCCTCCCTTACTCGTGGCATTGGCGCCGCACGAAAAACACGACTCGCTCGGAAGGATCCGCTCTTGATTATACGGTGGTGAAAATGCAAACGCGCCCATTTCCGAGCTTGCTGCTGCTGCTGCTGCTGCTTCTCTTTCTCTCATTCTATCTCTCTCTCTCTCTCTCTCTCATTCTCGGCCGCTGAGTGTGCGGCTGAATTTAGACGCGGCGGGACCGCCCCGGAGTTACTAATTTGACTGTAAAGGAGTAATCACGAGACACGATGTTGCACGGCTACTTCGGGGAATTCGGTAAAAGCTATGCGTTTAATGCTATCGATCGATTCATAACATAGTAATAGAATAAATCCGAAATTCTTTTTGCGCTCGGGAATTTTCTTTTTTCCCTACATACCAAAGTTTTCTCTTACCCGACCAGAGAATATCTTTGAAAGTCGCGCGTGTCCATTGCAAGATTTCGAAAACCGCACAGCGAAACAATCGAAGATAAATGATCGCGGTATAAGCGGCGATCGATCGCGGAAGTCCGCGTATAGCGTGTAAACAAGTTTCGCGAATCGTCCTTCGCCCGCCCCCCTCCCGCCCCGCCTATCCTCTTCGCCCACCCGTTGCGGCGAAACTTCCCGAAGAAATTCCTTGCGGGCGACAAGCTAAGACCGTTGATTCGCGCTCCCTCGGGAGAGAGAAAACGATATCGACTTTCGCGCGGGGTCGCTCTCTTCCCTCGGCAATAAACAGATCGGCGCGCACCGATAGGAATCGCCGATCGATATCCCGATAAAACAGAGGGAGAGAGGGAGAGAGAGAGAGAGAGAGAGAGAAGCGGTCGAGTAATCAGAGCCGCGAGACTAATGGATCAGAGAGTGGGTTCGCTGCTTCGAGTTCCTCGCCGCTGAAGATCCTTATCGCTTCTTATAGTAGTTCCTCCTCTTTTATAAATGTATGTGTGCAGTGTGTGTGTACGCGTGTGACCGCGCGCGTGGGTGTGTAAAGCTGTTCGTTGGGGTGTCAAATTGTTTATTCTCCGTACGCTGGTATAAGGAAGGAAAGTTCTGCGGCCGAACTATTGTTTTCAAAGTTCTCGAGTGTACATGACGTACTCTCTTCATTTTAAGTAGTGAAAATTTCACTGATTTTGTCAGTGACCACCATTTTCACTGCATAACCAGTTAATGGTAGCCATTTTTTCTCGTTCGGAATTTCAAAAAAGAGAGCTGGTGGCTTAAGTTGTGGATTTTGAATTCGTATAAGGTGTTGCAAACGTTAAAGTTGTACATGTGTATGTCGTCTCAAATCACAGGTGAAAGTAATCGCTAATTAAATCTTTATAACACTATTGAATCAAACTTTAAAGCATTATCTAGATTTAACATAGTTTCACGAACGCTATCGTACGTGAAAATATCCAGTGTCAACCAATCGCGAAACAAACAACTGCACATTTGTCGCATCGGTGCACGTCTACGTCTGTGTGGCTGTGTATTGTGAAAACACACTCGACTGCACACACGCATACAAACGCCCGGTATACACATGCATATATAAACCAAGCCTCGCACTTGATTGTTTAATTAGGAGGGCACCTGGGCTGCACTGCACCAACGCCTACACATATACGACTCTGTGTGCGTGTGTGTGTCTACAGAACACACGTACAGACGAGTGTGTGCGTACTTTGGAGGCGACTTGTTGCGGTGTCTCGGCATCGCGACGCTTCTCCGGCCAACTTGCAAATTTCGACCCGGATTTCGGGTGATACGTGCGTGTACGGCAATTTCGAGACCTCCAACCTCCACCTTCGCGATTTAATCAAGAAAAACAGCCTCGTCATTCGGAGAGAGGGAGATAGAGAGAAAGAGAGAGCGGTAGCAACAGATTTCCGATAATGGATTCGAGATTCGGAATGGAACGCGGCGGCAGCGGGGGGTAGAAATAGATCGGCTCGCTTATTCGGCGCTTGCGAATGAGCTGTTTAAGAAAGTTCGTTCGTCAGGTAGGGGGATATTGATTTCTTTCGGGCTACTGCGCAGCCTTTTTTTTTAAAGTTGAG
This sequence comes from Megastigmus dorsalis, assembly GCA_900490025.1. Classification (NCBI taxonomy): domain Eukaryota; kingdom Metazoa; phylum Arthropoda; class Insecta; order Hymenoptera; family Megastigmidae; genus Megastigmus; species Megastigmus dorsalis. The sequence continues at coordinate 50,527 of UELU01147344.1, forward strand.
AAGCGAGGATTTTGTTTAACGAGAAAGCGAGCGAGATGGATAGAGTTTCAAGCGTGATTCCGTATGCGCGACGCGCACTCTTGCTCATTCTAGTTTACAACTCCGGAGAGCGACGTAAGTAGATTTGAACGAGAGACAACATCTCGGTGGGTAAATAGCTATACGTTTCTACTCGAGAACGCGGAGTGGTTAATTTTCTTAAACAGGTATTATACCGTCGAACAAATTTGGTATTCGGTATAACCACCAGAGCGTTACACTTGTACCTACACGCAATACCGAGAAGGAACGAGTCAGCGGCGGAACTTTTAATTAGCCCACCGGTGAAAAAGCATCGTCCATAAAATGCTGAACCGATTCAAAGACTCATCCAGCATAAATCGATTCTTTTATACATCCGCGTGCAATAAACTAAAGCCGCTGTTAACCACTTTCAAATTTTCGGGCGCCTCGACTCGCAAAACAAACGCGTAGATTCGATCCCTTTCTCGCTCTCTCTCTCATTCGGCCGAACACTAAGTCATCGCTTTTGAGCATAAGAAACCCAAGCCCCCAGCAGCAGCTAAGACATAAAAGCTCTAGCCCCGGCATCTCGGGCTCCGCTATACGGTAAATACTTTGGCGCTAAGGAACGAGCGCGAATGCGCGCGGGACGAGAGAGAGAGGGGGCGTTTTTACGGTTACGGGCCGCCGCGCCTTTGAAAAACAGATCAGACTGCCTCTGCTTTACCGCTACAATCTCCTTTGGCGCTTTTACGGCTGCTGCTGCTGCTGCTGCTGCCATCCAAACGCACTGTGTTTTCAATACGCGATATCTCGCAGAGAGAAAGAGCGAGAGAGCGAGAGAGAGGGAGAGAGGAGAGAGAAACACGCTGGATTTTCGTGGCGATTGGAGAGGAGGAAGCACACAAGTGCAGAGGGAGTCTCGTAAAACTCGACGAGCTCGACAATTACATGAGAGAGTCGTAAAAGCGTAATACCCGCAGGGGTCGTTGTGTATAAAAGCTCGCGCCGCGCTACCCACCGAACTACGACGCCGTGCAGCTGTGTATCCTCTCTTTTCTCTCGCCGCGCATAGTCTCTGTGTATATACAGTCACGCGATGGGCCAGAGAAATTTTCCATAAAAATTACCGAGAGATATTCCAGCGGCTGGAAATTGCCTAGACGAGCGAACGACCAATCCAAGATTATTAATTCGATGGATTTCCATAGCTGTTTTAGTTTGTATACGAATTGTTAAAGGGCATAAGGATATTACGATTGTAATAGCGCTAGACCCCGCGATTACCACGCGGCAAACTTTAGCAGTCGCGCACAGCGAACTTTTCAATCACATTTCAAACTTTTCCGCATCGGCGGACAAACACGTGTGCGCGCGCCTATAGCCGCTGCGCGAGAGAGAGGGTAGTTTAAAATCAAGCCGCGCGGGTTCAACGTGCTCCGAGAGGGAGAAAATTTGTATGGAAGAGGGGTTCGCACGAGGGGTTGACACGAGTGATTTTCGAGGAAACTGCGGTGGAAAGAGGGCTTCAAGAGTCTCTCTCTCTCTCTCTCTCTCTCTCTCTCTCTCTCTCTCTCTACTAACCCGCCGCCGCTGCCGCCGTCCTCTGAAGGGTGGAGAGTTTAAACTGGCGTGGAAATGCGCGAGGCGCGGAAGAAACAGCCCGGCACGCATTGTTGTAGCCCACCATGGCTGGAGAATATTGCGAGCGCATAAACCTATTGTCGCGGACGAGAGAAGACTTTGAATTACGAGCTGGGGGATTTTGAGGCGCGACGGCTCCTCTCTCTCTCTCTCTCTCTCTCTCGTTATCTAACTCTCTCCCTTCTTGACTCTGTATATAACTCGCTACTTTTTTCATAACAGCAGCGAGTTGTTCTGGAAAATAATATGCAGATAAATGTTTGCTCATGCCGTAAATCATAGATTACAGCTTATGATTTCCAAGATTTAAGAATTTCAATGTGGTAGTTTTTGCACTGTAATTTTGCTCGGTATAATTTTGGAAAATTATGCGTAGTTATTATTACAAATTATAATTTAATTTGTGAAGCCAGAAACGAATGCGATAATTATTGGGGTGTAAATGAATTCGCGCGATCATCAAGACATCCTGGGATGATCAAGAAAGACCAACGATTAACAACAACTAGTAGCGCGAGAAAAAAATTTCTCTCTCGACAAAGTCATAATCATCATCAGCAGCAGCGCTAACAACTCGAGCACGAAACCCTGTAACTCACATCCTTCGCAAACATTAAACAATCGAGCAATTAAGCTCTTCTCCGTTACGAGCAAAGAGAAAGAAGCAAAACAAACTTCCGTCTTCGGTGTGAAAAAAAAAAAGAAAAATAAAAGGTAACATTAAGCGCAATATAAATGCAAAGCGACAGCTGCACACTCGACTGTGTGCGCACGCGCAAGGGAGACCGAAAGAGAGAAAGGGAGGCGATAAGATAATCGGCGCGACTCGCGAAATTAATAAGCAAAGATCAAGTTTTGCTCCCGGGAAGAGCGGAAACTCGATAGAGCAATGAAACGAGGACGAGGAGGAGGAGGAGCCCCCCCGAGATAAACGCGCGCGATATCTCATGTACGTATAAGTTGTGTGTATGTGTATAGGTGACGCGACGGTGACACGCGTAAATTCAAAAGGCGGCGCTACAAATACACACGCCAACGCACGCGATCCACACACATATAGAGAGCGCGAGAGTAGAAATCGCGAGCGAGCGCAAGTTTCGCATCGCTAATGAAGACACACGCCTCGCTCAGATATACATATATATATTTATAAGCGTATACATTGTAATGACAATCTACGAGGGGAAAGCTCGGAGTGTAGCGGCAGCCGATATATATGCATTCTATGTAAATCGGTGCTCGTTCCCCTCGTGCTTGTAGAAAAGTTTGTTAACAAATGATAGGAGTGGTACGGTGTGTATACCGCGAAGCAGGTTTTCGTAGGTGTTGTTGTGTTGTCCGTGTGGGGATATATACACGGACTAAAGGTGCAAAATTAATTCCGCTGTTGCGAAATGTTGTTGCGCCAGATTCGTTGTTTACGACGTCTATACGCAGCGTAAGATGATTGATGATCGCGGTGACGACCGACGGTGGGGGCAGGGAACAATTGGTGCTGTGTTCCTCGACGTTTTTTTCTTTCCTCTCGTTTCTCGTTGTTTTTCCTCGTTAATTCATCAGCGCGAGGAACTCGGAGAATGCCGAGGATACGGCGTGCGGCTCGCGAATGAATTACGAGCCGTACGTGGAATAATGCGCGGGAGAGATTATTTTTAAAAAACAATTAACAGTATTGACGCCGCGATGGGTATGGTATAACGTCCCGCGGCAAGTATGCAAATTAACTCTTAACAGGAAATTGTGTAGCTCGATTTTTTCCTTTACTACGAATAATCCCTAAATTATTTTGGATTCTTAGTATTATATTCGGATGGTTAAGGGTATTCGACACTTTGAGAAACGTTCCTCAAATACTTGATACATGGCTAGTTTCAGAAAAAAATACTTCGACATTATTATAAAATTAGCGGATGCGCTTGAAAAGCACACGCCGAAGTGTTTGTTTCATTACGTATTTATCTAATAACTCGTGTATACTTGCAGATTAGCACCTTTCCTGGAAAACAATAGAAATGATTTTCTTACACGATAATAATTAATTGTGTAAAGATTGTGGCATTACAAGTCCTTTTTTTTGCAGCGATAATCAGATGCTCAAATTATCTATTCATCATGAAATTAGTGAAAAAGCATTTCGTCGTTCGATAGGCGTTTGATAATCATTCGTATCAACCTACACGGTAATTAATGACCACTATTGGGAATAAAATATGTTTTCAAAATTGCACCTTACAAAAAAGAAGCTGACAAAGGACGTACCTTAACAGAAGAACCTGAAATAAAACTAGCCTGCTTTGTAAATAGAAAGTGTTTTGTCATAATTCTGTATTTACCTGGGGGGAGGGGCAGAAAAACAAACCTCGCAAAAGAAAATAATGAGGTCAGGCTGTACGCGCTCGCGCGCGGGATACTCGTTTTATATATACCCTCCGCTAATCCAACTTGAAAATTGATTATTAACAGAGCTCGATAACGATCGCGCGAACAATGTATAAAGCCGCGCGGGGCTTACGAGGCGAAAAACTTTGCGCGGCTCGCACTTAATCAACCGCCTGATTAAAGCGACAAATCATCATACCGTTTCTTCGCTAAAGGAAAATGAGAATTAAATTCAATTCTTTGTTCGCCACCTCGCCATTCAGACTTTATAATAACGATACATTGTATAGCTCGACTTTATTGCCAGTATGACTCGGCCGATTTCCTTTTCTTTTTCCTTTTCTTTCCTCCCGACCGGAGCATGCTAATGAATTTTCAAGCACGCCGGCAATCATCAAATATGCATTTCGACTGAAAATTCACCGACACGTCGGGACGACCGATTGAGTCGTTCCGAAGCAAACATTTATTTTCCTTAGCTTTATTTCTTTGTTGCTTCTTACTTTTGCTTTCCGTCATCTCCTGCTTCTAACGATTTAATAAATACGCACATAACGACAAAAAGAATATATACGTAAGTGCTGGAAGAGAATAAATTGAGAGACAGAAAAAAAGCGGATAAATGTGTGTGTCTCGGGTACTCACCATTACGTAGTGGCGCTGCATTTCCGACTTCTCCTGGGCAAGCTTTTCCAGCTCCAACTTAATACTGTACAAAACAAGCAAGGAAAAACGCATGTGTAAGCTAAACATTATTAAGTGCAGGCGACAATCAAAAGCGTCGTGACACTAAGGAAAAATGTTATTCAACAGTAATCCCATACTTTATGCAACCTTACAATATGATGATGAAAAAAAAATACTTTAAGATAGAAATTGTTAAATAACACAATTGAACGAGACTAATTTAAACTGAAGGTAAAATAAAAGTAAATTAACAAATAATAAAATCATTTTTTCCAATAACATTTTCCTTAGTGTGGGTGTTTTGATGGGGGCAGAAAAAAAAAGGGGGGGAGTTAGAAAAAGGGGGAACTAAATATTAATTGAACAACTGTTACCGCCTTACACGCCAATCGCAGCGGTAAACACCGTGGAGAGAGCTATTGATTGTTAATCGCTTGGAAATGCGCCGTGAGAAGTGACACACCTTTTTTCGCTCCGAGTGCGCGCACATACACGCACACACGCATACACACACACACACACACATCTCTTTCAAGCAAACTCTCTCTCATACACGCACACACACACACACGCACACAGAAAAACTTTACAGAACAAAAACGTCGCCGGTATTATATCGTGTGTATACTTAGCGGAGGCTCCGTGACGAATAGAGTTAGACTCGCCGACAGCCTGGCTACATTCGATTTGTAATTGATGCTATGCGGGTTTCCTTTCCGCGGTTGCATTTAAAAGGATGTGAAAGTCTCGACTCTTTTTTTTTTTTTCTTTTTCGCTACTCGGGAGTGTTCGGTTGCGCAAGATATACACATTTTGCTCGATGAATAAGTGGCTTTATAACTTCATCCCGCGAAGTGGCTTTGGAAGTGACGACGGGATTTATGATTATTGCTTCTTCGAATGTTCCGTTCGTTTCGTAATTTTGAGGCGCTAGTTTTAACGATGAGTGTACGAATTACTTTGAGATACTATAGGAAGTGCACAAACACAGAAATTTCGTGTTAAAAAATTTCGCAATTGCCGCGTGTAATTGGTTTTATTAAAAATAAATTACGACTCTAAAAACAGCGATGAATAAAAACTTATTTCGTATTGAGGAGCAAACAATAATAAATGTCCCACGTTTATAAAGTAATTTATTTTTAGTGCAACACTTTTTTAAGGGAACGGTTTTTTTTAATCAGTAATTGTTTAGTAATAGCTGCTTAAAAGGTGCGGGGACTACAATTTTTATTTCTAGAAAATAGTCGAGTTAGGCTGACGACGGTGTCTGGGAGTCTCGAGGACGTGGCAATGGGATTGTGCAAAATTATAATGAAGCCGTTAAATAAAACACACAATTAGTGCAGCCGCAGCAAACATTGATTATGATATAATGAGTGAATGAGAATGTTCGATTGTTGTAAGCGCTCTATATATGTATATATATATATGTATTTGCAAAAAATTTTAAAAGAAACGTTCAAAAAAGTGAAATGACGAAATTGGCACAGTTAAAATACTGATGACTGGATAAATGAATGATTGTCCAAATGCATTATCATCATTAAAATAACGATGATGAATTTGTCTTTTTTTTTGTTAATAACTGAATTTTCTACTTATAAAAATGGTTTATACATCTAACTAAGTACATGATAATAAAATAGAGAAAACATTCAAATGTTTCGAATTTTTACTTGAAGAATAAAAACATTGAGAAAAACGTGCCAACTATCTTCAAGCAATATAAAACTTACAATTTGTTACATCAAGATAATATATATAATATTCATTCAAAAAAACGTGATAAGTCTTACAAAACCAACTTTGTCTTTTTGCTTTCTTTCCAAAGTGCAGTCGGATCGAGAGACAAAAATAGATTGAGAAAAAGTAGTGTGATAGCGAAACAATCTGTGTCTGACTGTAATTTTTTATATATGTTTCGAGCGGCTTACCATAACGCAATTCCTCTGAATCTCTATTTTTTCATTGACTAGTTTCTCGAACTCCAATTTAAAGCTGCACGAGAATAATAAAGAACATGTCAATTAATTGTCCACCAGTCCTCGAACACCCCACGAAGCCTTTGTCTCGTAGCTTCATGCATCTTCTCTCATCCATTTATTCTTATATTCTTAATCTTTTACACTCGGGTATAGGAGAAATATTACTCTGCGAACGTATTTCCCACTTTGTCGGCATAAAATTTTCATAAAAAAAGATTAAATAGTCCGTAGCAGCTCATATCTTTCAGCCGACAAAGTAGAAAACTGTCTTTAACCCAACCCTTTCTCTCCGCACACTAAATGCAAACACTAAAAATCTGTCGTCGCAGCGTGAATAATCGACGTCTATCACACGCGACCTCTCCACGAACTGACAAAAAGAAAGGAACCAGGAATTCACGCTACGTTTCTCATAATACATACGTAACAGTGAGCGAGGCCTCGGTAAAGAGAGAGAGAGAGAGAGAGAAGAGAGAAGAGAAAGAGAGAGAGAGAGAGTATAAGAGAGTATATATATTTGAACGGGTTCTCGCGCGCGTCGTCCGGGAGTCAAAATGCAAATTTAACGAGCAAAAGCCGATGCCGGGGTGTATAAAAAGCCAAAGCGACGACGGTATTGTGTGTGTGTGTGTACACGAGGCGGCAGCGGCGGCGGCGGCGGCAGCAGCAAGAGACGACGATATATCCCTCCTCCACACGGGGGCTCATGTAAATAAGTTATACGAGGAGGGAGGGCTTCAGAGACTCTCTCAGTCGCTCTCTCTCTCTGCGCGATCCATTAAAACTTGACTGGGCGCCTCTAGTCTAGTGTATAAGCGCGCCCACGCGTACGTATACACATGTCGCTCTCTCTCTCTCTCTCTCTCTCTCTCGTGTATATGTACGTGTATATGTACACCCCGTGGGCCGTGAGCGCACCGCCGCGCCCAAGGCGCGCGCGAAATACGTACTTACTTCACGCACTTGCTCTATCTCTCTCTCTCTCTCCCCGTGTATGTATGCGTGTCTGCGAGTGGGTTTGGGTGTGGGTGGGTGTTTATACATGTATTCGCGAGCGCGACAGAGAGTGTGTGTAGCAGTTCGCTCCCTTGAGGCCGGCGACACGAAACCGTAATTTAAGTTTCTGCCGTCGCTCGCTTATATACGTTCGTCCGACCGAATCATGTGTGTGTCTGGGTGTATGTGTTTGTGTTTTGTCGTTGTTGGATAGCACGTGACTTAGCGAATTAACACGTTTAAAGGGCAAGCGACTGCGAGTGTATAGTAAATTCTCTCTCTCTCTCTCTTTCTCTTCCCTCAGTGAAAACCGATCGGACGATTTTTCATTTGTCTTGGAAGTTATTCTCTCTCTGGAGTCAATTTTAAGTGTAGTTGAAATTTTTTTACTCGCGTTCAAAATGAAACGGCACACATTTTAAGCTTAATTATCGCGCGAAACTTATCATTAACGACCCATTCCAATCGAATTAAAGCCATAAATAATGAACTCGCTTCAATCGCCGTATTCAATAAACACTCTTTACACCCTCGAGCAAAGTCACGATAATTCAAAAGAGAGCAGCGGTACCTCCGATCACTAATTTACGCGCTCGTATTATCGATAGCCAAAAGAAGACAAAAAAAATCGACTCACAAATTATTACCAACTGAGCACGAACACACGCACACGGGCACACGCGTGTACACTCGTCGTCGCGCTTTCTCCTTACCTCTCTTTTCTTTCATCTTAAATAATGCAGTCGGAGGCCGGGGCGGTCAGGCGCCTTCACCTCGTGTTCGCGATATAAATTAACACTTGCGCGGCGACACAAACGCGCTCGCGCCGCATGTAAATCAGCGGTAGTCTCCACTGTATTTCGCGCGCGCGCTCGGCCTCTTAATGAACCACCTGCCGAAAACGCGAATGACCGAATTAAGCGCGACTCCAAGCGGACGGAATAAATTGCCTCGCGCATGTAACATATATATGTACATATACTCAGCTCCTGGCGGCCACTTTGTTCGACATTCTTTTTTATATATTTATTCGCGACGATGTCGCCCCGTCTTCGGTTTTTATTTATTTTTTTTTTTTCTTCGTCGCGTTACGCACATAACGTGTATGTGCGTATACGAGCGATTTCGCATCGCTGTGAATTTAACGATGTCCGTTGTCGTATATTTATAAAATTTGTACATCGGTGCGATGTGCGCCGCGTATTTTATATCGCGTGTGTATCCGCGCGGTGAAAAACTCGTTTCTCGATAAAATCCGCGCGAAGGAAGTGGAAATGAATATTTGAGCGAGCAATTTATTTAAGGAATCGTTATCGTATTCCGATAAGGAGTGACTCGCTTATTTAAATAATCGAGAGAGAAAGAGAGAGAGAGAGAGCCGAGGAGCAGCTTGAAAACTTTGTACAACGCATATACCCGATGTACCATCCGAGTCATTTATCATTCATATAGCGACTATCAAACATTGATGTGCACGCCAAATCTTTTTCTTGAGCATTCCAATTATAATCCGCCAACGTCTATTCCAAAATCGGTACTATCCATCGTTCGACTTCGTGCTTAATTTACGCGATTTAATTAAACATTTAAAATTGCCGTCGACCGATGGCTCCGACGGGTGCCAAGGAATAAAAAGAACCCGAATGAAACGAAAGAGCAGACTCGCGCGGGGGGGGGGGATTTTCAATCACTCGCCCCGGATATAAATATATATAAATACACTTTTCCTATGGGCAAAATAACGAAAATAAAAATTCGAGCGCCCGGATAAATATCGCGATCGGAATAAACCATCGGTTGGTTGGTCGGTTGCACTGGGTACGAAAGAAAAGCAAGGGAGAGAGAGAGAGAGAGAGAGAACGAAAAACAAAACACTCCCGATCGCGCGCGTATATATATCGTAAAGTCAAAAATACCGCGAGAGATAGAGAGAGAAAGAGAGAGAGAGGGAGTGAGTGGACCGCTTGATACGCAAGGATACGCGGCGCGCAGTATAGGGAAAAAAGAGAGGAGGGCGTCCAAAATTACTCGATTGCAACGAGAGATGGATTTCGCGGTAACGTGTACAACAACTTGTTAACTGCCCTGCCACGGCAATCCGGTATTCCCTATGCAGCAATCGATATCTCTCTTTTTCTCTTTCTCTCTCTCTCTCTCGTTCCCGTGCACCTCGTGCTCTTTTTTTTTTTTGCGCGCGCGCCAGACACATACGAATGCGAGAGCCGTGCACGCGAAACGCCATTCCATCTAACGTGGAAAAACACGCGAGTGGAGTTTTCGAACGATACAGTCGTCGACAAAATTGTTGATTCTGTTTCTCCGATTTTTTTTTAATGAGAAATAAGGGGGATCTTAATTTGTATATGAATTTTTGGCGATGCAACTGAAACACTATTGTAAGTAAATTAGAAAATTCCTTGAGATTTGTAAATTCTGAAAGTAATAAAGTAACCGAATGATTTTTAATCTTTTGATTTCCACAACGATAAAAGCAGAAGTTCGACGACAATTATTTGAAAATTCCCTCGAACATTTTACATGTAATGTACCGAATAAAGAGAATTGACCATAAAAAAAACTGTATAAAATTCACCGTAGTAAAAGCCTGATTATGCACATTTATTTAATATCGTCGAAACCTTGAGATTCGAAAGAACATAAATTCACATAATACGGGAATGCAATTCATCGAAATTTCCACTAATTCGTTACCAAATGAACAAAAAAAACTTTCGCAAGTCCAATCATCCGCGAAGCTCGGTAAATCCAAAAAATACGCGCTCACCGACCCTCGCAAACGCGTAATCTGCACACTCGCAGCGCTAGAATGACAGAACTCGTATTTCGCATGGCGGTTGAAAAAAGAAGAGAGGTAGACACCGGTATAGAAGAGACTCCATGCGCGCACACACACACACGCACACACGCATACCAATAAAAAAACGGTTGCGCGTAGATATACGCGTATACATGCACGCACGCATCGCGAGGCTTGCGCGCGTTTGCATAGCTTCCGGTCGAGCAAATAATAAATTAATATTTGCTCTCGCGCGCCCATGTGCGGAGAAATAGTGATAGAGAGAGAGAGAGAGAGAGACAGAGAAAGAGAGAGAGAGAGCCGGTTCCGCGAGCGCGTGCAGCGTGCGTATTTGCACGGGACAGGTGTTTGTCACTCGGCAATATGAGAGAAGGAGAGAGAGAGAGGAAGATCTTATCTCGCCCGAGGGGCAACTACTATACTGCTCGCGTTTAAAGGGCTGGACGACTTAATTAATGGACGGAGGACACGAGGCTTCGCTCTTTCTCTTTCTCTCTCTCTGCGCCTTATATCCTTCGCTTTTTTCTTTCTCTCTCTCTCTCTCTCGTTCTTTTTGTTGCTTCGCGTATAACTCATTTGGCTTTGCTTGCCTTTTATTTGGCTCGGAGAAGGGGGGAGGGGGGTTATGCTACTTCTTCGCTGCGAGGAGCGCGACGACGTGTTATATACGCGTGTGCTTTCGGTAAAATGTTACCGGTACTGGCTGTTTTTTTTTTCTTTCGACATTGGTGACGGAAATTTATTAATTGTACCGACTGCCGATATAATTAGTTGGCGATAAGAAGCTTTTTTTTTATTCTTATATAGTCTGCTTTAAAATAGATTTATGCCAGAGGAAATCTGAGATCGAATATTCTTAAATGATCGTAAAATAAGTTTTTTTTACATCAAAAATTTATACTTCGACGTATAATAGAGCGGACAACTGTTTTGCTTCAGCATTTAAAAACTCGATAAGTTCCAGCCTCCCAGAATATCCGAAAATTGGACGTTTCATCACGTATTCCGTACAAATAAAAACGCGAAGCAATTTCAGCCAAACAAGGGTTAGCTCGGCCCAATTCGTTCGCGTCGTCGTCGTGATTTTGCAGCGAAGAGCCAAACACGAAACACTCCCCGAAATAGAGAGAGAGAGAGAGAGAGAGAGAGAGACAGAGACAGAGAGAGAAGAAACAGAAGGCCAAAAAAAAGACGCGCCGGGAGTGTGGGAAAGGAAACTCACCTGTGGTACTGTGCCTGGAGGAAATTGAATTCCTCTTTGATTCGATCGCAGGACTCGGGTATTGTGAATTTGAACTGCTGCCCGGGCTGTGGTGGACCCTGAAACACAAACAAAGCGCAATCATTAAACAAAGTCCGAAGCTCAAAATCAACAAACACGAGGTTCTCTCGCATCACAAACATACACATGCACACATATAGTCAGATAGGTGACGACGAACTTCGCTTTCCCATGTATATAGAACAGCGAAAAAATCTGCTGCGGCGAGAGGTATGGCAAAAATGTTTTTTGGGCGCGCGTACGCACGCAGTGGAGCTTTTTTTTTGCTGTCGAAAATAACACTATTCTTTGCAAGGAAATTCTCCCTCTGCACCTTTTTTCCCAAAATCGGTGAAATTGCCTTTTCATATTACCCCCCCACTGCACCTTCAAAATACATATACAACATCATTCGATTAAGAAATTACAGTCGGCATTTTCCCCTTGTAAAACGCTTAATAAATTACCGCGCGAAACAAAAGAACCACTCGACAGTCCGGTTCATTTGCTACGGCAATAGAATCTCGATTTCTACCAATTTAATTTTCGAGGGGGCGCCAGTGGCAGCCGCGAAAACCTCACCATCCCTTATTTGCATAATTCCAATAAAAGTGGGCGTCTGTGTGCTTGTATCCTCGCTGCTGCCATCGCTACGAAGAAAAGGGGAAAGAGAGAGAGAGAGAGAGAGAGAGAGAGAGAGAGAAAAGGACAAAGGCAAGAGGAAACGATACGAGAGTGTATTAATATTTATTATCTGGGTTAAACTCGGCGTCGTCTCGCACACACACACATACACTGTGCTCCCTTTTTCCGTGGGCGCGCGCACGCGACAACGACGACAAAACTCTCGTCGGCGCGCGAAAACGAGGAGAAACGCCATATAAAAGCGACTCGCTCGTAAATCTCCCGAACCAAGTGATCGGTCGTTATACCTTTTCTCTCCCCTCCATACCTCCCCTCTCTCACTCTCTCTCTCTCTGCCTTTTTCATCCTTATATGTACCCCACCTCGTACCTCGCTTCCTTTTTTTTTTGCGCGTCCCTCGCGTGAACGTATACGCACGCGCACGCATACTTTTGCTCACATGATCTCTCGCGAGAATTATGTACGTCTTTTTGGTGTCTCTTTTCTCACTCGCTACAGGTTTCATGTATCGCTATAACTCACGCACCAAAAAACGGCGGGGCTATTTTTTTTTTTTTTTTGCGATAATTGCATGAAATGCTAGAGTAGCATAAAATTAGTAAACACTATATTTTTTAATCTAAATTCACGTTTTTAACTCGCCGTGCGCAGAAAATTACAAACGAATAGCAATGGTTTTATTCAGAAAAAACGCGAATCGATCGATTGAAAAAAATACTTATTTTTACTAATTTTATGCTACCGCAATTATTGCCAAAAAATAGATAGACCCGCAGTTTTTGATTTGGAATTACTAAATCTACGAACGAACCGCAGTTTTTCGGTGTATTCGTTGTATAACGATACATGAAAGTTAATCGCGTAGTTTGCGGAGCTCGCACGTCCGTGTGTAAACACCTTTTTTTTTTCATTCGGGGGGGATCGAGCCTCGGTTTACGCGTCCCGGGCACGAGAAGCCGTTTTTTTAGGGCCTTCTTTTTCTCCCTCTTTCTCTCACTCCCTTTCCCTGATGTATACTTCGAAAGACGTTTCCTCGCACTTTTTTATAATACTTGTCATTACGGCGAATTATGTTTCCGACCGCAGTGTAAAAAGTGTATATACTGAACGGTGGATATTGTACATCAACATATACTGCACTTTATAAGATATTTGATTAATAATGTATTTGGCACTTGCTCATTGGTGAATCATCCGTTAATAAAAAATAGAAAACATGTTTACAGGTATGAGGTAGCCTTTCACGCATGCACGTACACGCACACGTTATACACAGGCTCAAAAGTTTTGTATGTGTGATAATGTGCAGCTCACAGACCGAATACAGAGGCTGGTTAGTGTAGGAAGAGCGGCGGCTCGAGTTTAAGCGTACAATTTAGCGACCGTTACAGTAATGCCTGTGGTATTAACCTAATTATTACATGCTGACTAGCTTGATATTATTGACTGCTATGTAATATACAGTCGGCTCGAATGAGACCGTACTTTCTATTGTTCCCCCGCACTATGTATATACGTATGTAATGATTTTAACGATACGACTCGCGAGCCGCACGCGCCCCGCAAAAATGTTATAAATCACGGATATATATTCAATTGCGAATTTGTGCACCGACCCGAACAATAACCCAGAATTGTGTTTTTATCTCGCTTTCGTAATGCGCGTTTGAAGCTTCGCTATATATGCCCTGCACGACTGTAACCTGTTTTTGAAAACTTATCGTATGCATCGGGGGGGTTACATATACTATATTCTTTTGATAAATATATGTGCGCGACAGTTTGTCACGCGAGCCCAAATATTTTTAGAATTATAAAAACAGAATTCCGTCCCATTAAAAACTAACGAATCAATTTACGAAGCCGCGTGTTTTATAACCATTGCGCGTTGCGTAACTTAATGATTATGGAAGCATCGGTATACGTGTAATCATTTTGCAAAGCACTGCAGCCAATAGACGCCGCAAATTGCAAAATTCGCAAAGTACAAGAGAGGCTCGAGTTCCAACAATTCACAGCAATCAGCTGCTAGGCATTCAACGTTTTATCGCACGCGGCGATATCCAACACGCTTCATAATACAAGAGAGAGAGAGAGAGAGAGAGGGAAGCCGATCAGATAAAGGCGCCAAACTACCCCGGAACATGCACTTAAAAAGTATTTCTCTATCAGCTAAATTAAAGACCCTTCTCGCAAACTCTATTTCTTTTTCTCTCTCTCTCTCTCTCTCTCTCTCTCTCTCTTTCGAACCGAACGCGAACTTGGTGGAAAAAAAGGTAAGAATCTAACCACACATAATTTGTAGCATCTCCATTCTCTGTCTCGCTCGAGAGGCCATATACGATAAGAATCGCGTACACACACCCACACCCACACACACACATACCCATAATATAACGCGCCATTTGGCGCTCGCTCGGTGGCGAGCAGCATATCGTGCATGGGTCGCGTGACTGACGCCGCGGTGTACAGCGTCGACTTTGCACATCCCCGCGTGCACGCTGCACTGCACTTGTGTGGCGATGCAGTATAGAGAGAGAGAGAGAGAGAGAAAAACGGAAGGAACGGAGACAGATGCGAGTGCACATCGTAAAAGCTCGTGTCTGCAGTGTGGCGCGCGCGATGCGATGGTAAAGATAGACGCGGTCAAGTCTTGTCCGGGTGAGAGCAGCGGACCCTCGATAATATCGTTAAACACCCGCATTGTCGATCGAGAGTGCGCTCCTTTGAGTGTGCGAGTGTAGTGCATCGCCAAGTTCGGCCGGATGTCCCGACGACTTGGCTTCCTTTTTTTTTTTTTATAATCCGTTTTCGGGTCAAATGAACAAAAGCAGGTGCAGATTTATCATTTACCCATTATTCACACTTCGTTTTTATAGATGTACTTGGGAAATAGTCAGATTTGAAGTATACTTGTCAGGGCCCCTTTCTTTTATCAATGTATACGCTAATTGATTTCATCGTTCTATCATACTTTGGCAATTTCACAATAGATGCATCCAAGAAAATTTCCAAAGAACATTCCGATTTAAAGTGATGAAAAAAAAAGAGACAGCCGCTAAATATAGAATAATCACGCGCGGCGACGAGTCGTGCAGCACGAACGATTAGCGCCTCGTCCCGATTCGAGCCCCCCACCCGCAGTAGCAGCAGCATCAGCAACGCCAAGAAGATAATACCGCGACAGAGAAAAACGAGTAGAGCTTGCACTGGGTCTTCGCTATTTTTATCTCGTTCTCCCACTCGCGCCTCTACGCTCAGAGCCTATTATACACTACGATCCGTCTCCTCCATCAGCGTGTGTGTGGATCGAAGGAATCAAAAGCCAAACACGTGTAAAAGCGCGCGGGTTACCTCGCTTCTGGCCGAGCTGAGCGCATTAGGCGCGAACGCGCCCAAGCGAGCGAGCAAGCAAGCAAGCATCGCGACGATAGGAGAGAGAGAGAGAGAGAGAGAGAGAGAAGAAGAAGAAGAGAGAATGGATTGGCGAGGAAAGAAAGCCTGCTGATCGGCAGAATTGCTGATCCCATTTGTCCGTGCAAAGCTCGCGCGCTCACGGGCCAATCCAATTTATTTATTGGCTTTCGCTGTGGCGCGGGCGTTACTCACCCCCCGACCTATACCCAACCGGCTATATACAACGACTGTGTCCTTCTCTCCGCTTCTCTTTCTATGCCCGAGACTCCTCGTCAATTCTGACTTTGCTGTGTTCTCTATCGCTTTCTGACACCCTTTCTCAGCTTATTGTGCCTGTCCCGTGTTTTCATTTTACCAAGAGCCCATTGATGCGTGCCCACGACGTGATTCGGTTGAATTATTTCGAGCTCTTGTAAACTGCATTTAATGATGGTTAATAATGTGTAATGAAATCAACTGGAATGAAGTTTTTTAACTAGGTGGTATTCAGATAAGTTTTCTTTCTAGACAATTTGAACAGTAAACTGATTAATTGTGGGTTAAATTTATTTCAATATGATACGAATATCACTACTGCATGATTGGCTCATCTGGTTTTGTAATATCCTTATTGTTAAAACAGATTAGCTTTTATACATACACGCTCTCTACCATCAAAATAACTTTCAATAATTTATCGATAAAGTTGCAAATCGAGCAATCAACAATGAATATTCCGTCGTATTAACATACCCAACAACAACAATCTCTTCCACTCTGGAAGCTCTTGTGTGTACATCTTTTTTTCTCGTTCATTTCGATCAAGCACGCAAACCGAAATATTTCACTTCTGGGCTGGGTGAAAAGGTCATCGCTGAAAAGTGGTGAGCTCTTGAAACTTTAAACGAGCGGCGAATTGTTTTTTCAAGAGAGAGAGTGAGAGAGAGAGAGAGAGAGAGAGACGGAGTGAAAGCGAATGGCCGTTCGGTTGCACGCTCGTTACTCATTCATCGGTGCTTGCAGACCTCCCGAGCGTCGGCCCGATAAAATCAATGTTTCCGTTTGATTTTACAGCTATTTTCATATTGCGCGTTACGTAGAAGAGGGTGAGAGAGGGATTCGGATCCTCGATGACGCTATATAACAGCGAGAGGGGGAGAGGGGAGATCAATGACGCGCCTGCGCGTCCAACACCGCCACCAAATGCGCTTTTACAAGGGTCGCTCTGCCACCAGTCACGAACGCTTTCATGAAAATAACTTCTAATTGATGGGGTTACGAGAACCATTACTATATAATAATAAAAAAATATAATTGTACGATATTAAAGCGTTTGCTTTAGATCTGGAAGATATATTGGAACGAAAAGCTAAAAGCAAACCTCCGAAAAGATACTTTTAGATCTTTTGGCGTGGTATATATTGGATTCGAAAATATTGCATATTTCAATCTACGATCACTCTACTAATTCCGACCTTTGCAGCACAGCTCGAAAATAATCTCCGTCAACCTAACCGGATATCGACTGAACGAAATAAAAGACCAGAGGGAGAGAGAAAGAGAGAGAGAGAGATAGAGTTAAAACTGCATTATACGAGTACAAATCACGCCACGCCAATAATGAATCAGACTATTTCGTCTCTTTCCGCAAACACTAGCGCCAACGAAACCCTCCCCTAAAAAAAAACAAAAATTCGCATTCAACGGGGGGTTAAAAAAGCCCCGGCAATCTCATCGGAAAAAGCGAAAAAAAAAGAGTCCCTCATACCTCCTCTGGCAAAAGTCAACCTTTGTCCCGTCGACAAGCAACTCTCGTATGTATACATATACGAGCACACATCTACAGCACACACGTATACAGCAGCGGACGCGCAAGAGATAGTCAAATAGCCAAGAGAACTTGGCGGGCCTGCGAAACGCTTGATTTACTCGAATGCCATTCACCGGGTTTGTAGGTGGGGAGAGGTGAGGGACGCATAGAGGATAGGCTAGGAGTAGCGACGGCAGCAGCGGCAGTAGTAGTAACAGTAGTAGTAGTAGGCAGCGGAGCAGAGGATAAATTCGCTGTGTACGCGGCCAACAGAGACAGAGATTATTGACCGATCGAGGGAGGAGGAGGGCAGGGTAGGGTAGGAGGAGTAGGAGGGCAGGGTAGGGTAGGAGGAGTAGGAGGGGGCATCCCGGCCATCCAGTGGCGTGCGCGCACACGTGTGTCCCGCCACCGTTGTATGCGCGGGACACACTCAATGGGAACGAGTGGAAGTGAAAGAGAGAGAGAGAGAGAGAGAGAGAGAGAGAGAGAGAGAGAGAGAGAGAGAGAGAGTACAAATAGGTAGGAGAGAGAGAGAGAGAGAGTTGGCCGCCGAGCGGACAGGAGGTTCCTAGCCAGAGGTAGTTTCCGCCCGACCGCAAAAGCCACAGAATCGCGGGCGGTGGGATACCCGACCGCGGAATGGCCATGGATGACCAGCTTTGGTCACAGCCCGACTAGAGAGCGAAAAGCCCCCTACCTCCACCTTCTGCCCCTCCTCTTCCTTTATACTCTGTAGGTATATACCTCGTATAACTGACCTCGAGGATACTCGGCTCTTCGCGCTCCAAGTGTATTTGTGTCTCTGTGTGTGTGTACGTGTGTGTACGTGTGTGTGCAGGGTGTATATGGATGCAAGTCTATATGTCGCTGTTTCTGCAGCGCTCCTCTCGACATTTCCGTACGATCTGCAATCAATGGCCCACGTTCGGATGCTTAAAGTTGCCTCTCTCTCTCTCTCTCCGCGCTTTGCATGAATCGGAAAGGATTTTTTATCGGTAGAGCTTCGTGTAGTGGCGTGTCGCCACCCCGAGGGTTATATATACGAGTATTGTGCTTTCCGGTGGTTTTACCGATGAAGGAGCTTGTCGACTACGCGTCCTGTGCTGCAAGGAATTCCATTGTGTTTATCAGTTAGCTTTGTTTGGTGTGTACGCCAAGTATGAATTTGAATAAAGAGATATGTGTTATGCCAGCACAAGATTTAAGTGCAAGAACTCCAAACCTTATTCATCGGGGATAAAAGTGCTCGAAAGTGCATACCTTTAATGAAATATGTTATTTATAAAATCTCTTTTAGTGAATCATTTGAAATTGAATTTCATTCTGCACAAGTACTGAAATAGAAGAATACCCGTAGCTTATCGTCTCAAACGTAATTCAATAAAATTGGAGTAAAGTCATTGAATTTGAATTTGACGATAAAAAAAAAATTTTAAAATAAGGTTTTTTTCACCCATTAAATATAGTTACCGAGCTGTGAATCCAATGAATATACATAAACCACTAACTTCGTACCAGCAGTTAATTTCCGTGTAAAAATAGCTCTGCTGCGGCGCTTCTAACATTTATACCGTCATCATCGTTATCCAGGCGGAGCCGGAAGTCGTCGGAGCATAAGTAATTTTTCGCATTAAATAACTAAACCCTATCAATTCGCGTCTCTTTCATATCGCTTTCTTTCAATGCCCTCTTCTTTCCCCACCCTTCCGCGCGCCACGATCGCTCTCGAAAACAGAGCAGTCGTATCGGGGCACCAAATGAAATTTCAATCAGCCGACCAATCATTCGTGCATGCTCATAATATTTTTAGAGAGTCCACCCCACAAACCAACCCAATCGAGTCGATAAATCCAGAGGAACAGCGAACCGCCCAAAAGTGCACTTTGAATAAGTGCAAATTAACGAAATAAAAATTGGATAGAAGCATGTGGAGGAGGGTCTTCCATATATATATATGCACGCAGCCGTGAAACACCAATGCGAAAAACACGAACAGAGTCGAGGAAAAAGAGAGAAGAGAGGATGGGGGACATATAACGATCGTGCGATTACCCCCGCGCGGTATGGCAGACTACTGCTGCTGCTGCTGCCTCTCGTTTCTCTGTATCTCCATCCTCTCCCTCTCTTACCCTCCCTCTCTCTCTCTCTCTCTCCTTCTGTTCGTTCGCTCGGGACCGCGGGGCACGACCGCTATTTGCATAAGCAATGCATTTTGATTCGTAGCCCCACATTGTACCACCGCGAATGAGGAGAGAGCGAGAAAGCGAGTGAGAGAGAGAGAGAGAGAGAGAACGGGAACGACATAAATAATGCATGACATAATGATCGGCAATGGGATTTCGCGGGATATGGATGTAGCGCGAGACGATCTCTTCTCTCTCTCTCTCTCTCTCTCTCTCGTTCTCCTCTCTCTCTCTCTTCTACTCTTTGAAGGTGTAGGTACACATGTACGAGTGTACGTATGTTGTACAAATGCCGCTACTGGGTAAACGTGTATGTATATATACATATATGTATATAATTTAGTCCTGCTCGTTTCGATGACGTGCGCACTCGCGCGTAGTTGCGATTATTCGTCGACTGGTGCTGTGTTACCCTATTTGCGGATACCACCCACTCCCGCCCCAAGCGCGATTTTCGGACGGGCAATTGAGAGTAGCGCCCCTCACTTGTGATATTATGCGAACGTGATTCCACCCCTTTTTTGTTCCCTCGCTCATCTTTTTCATTTGTGGGGGACGATATTTTTGCCTTGATTTTATTTTCATTATATTTGCTATAGTATTTGGCGCGATACCGATAAGTCACTGGTCACAATTGATTCATAATTGAAATGTGAATATTATAACGAGAGAGAATATGCTAGTGATTTTTGCACATCATAATTGCTTATTGTAATTGGATGCGAAAGTAGGAGGATATAATATTGTATAAGTTTCAAACCTCAAGATGATTGATATATTTTGGACTCTTGATAATTTATTACTATAGCATAAAGAACGATATGTCGTCACTAAAAAAATGAAGTAACCAGCCATAAATGCTTTTTTAATATTCCAAACCAGTCTTTGAACACAAGATAAAGAAGTTCCACAACGCCAGACCAAAAAAAAAATCTCTTAATCACACACGGGATCCCACTGTACACCAGCAGTATTCAAATATCAATCACCTCTCTCCATCCACTGCGAGATGAAAAAAAGAAAGAGAAACGGAGAGAGAGAGACCGAGAGAAAGAACACCTTGGTGTATGCAAGTACAAAAGCAAGCGCGCGAGGAATATCGTGGTGTGAGATATAGGCGGGCTAACCCGAGGGGTTGCATACGCTTGGCAAGAGCAGCAGCGCCACAGGCCAGATAAAGCGGCAAAACAAGGTTTTATGACTGTAACAGATTAGGTAGCAGCCCGGCGGGTTACTGTACACCCCTTCTTCTTCTTTGCCCCTGCACCATTATCGTCGTACAAGCTTTTGTAGCTTCCTGCTCTCTCTCTCGGCGCGCTTTTGTACGTTCTCCTCGTATTTTCTCCTCTCGTTTATACGTACCCACCGCCAACCAACAGAAGCATCAGCAGCAGCATCACCCCTTTAGCGAGAGAACGAAAGTAGATAGAGAGGACAGACAAAAGGGTAGAGTAGTAGTAGCAGTAGTATTAGCGGTGGTAGGGGGCCAGACGGGAAGTGACGCAGCGGGTCGCGACAGTTGGCCGATATTTGTACACCCTTTGTAGCCCCCCTCCTACCGTCCACCACCCAGTCTCTATCTCCCGATGCTCCTGCAACCCCCTTTCCCTAAAGTATTCGCTTGTTGAAGCAGCCACTAAACATCCAGGAGCAGAGGCAGAGCCTTTCGAGCCTGACTGTGCAATTGCGGATACTGGAAACGACGGAATTTCAAATAACAAAGCTTCAACCCCCACCCCGAGCCTCTCTTCTACCTATCTCTCTTTCACTCTGCAGTATATTCACACAAACGCATACACGCGAAAGAACGTACACACAGAGACGAGAATCGAGGAGTCGAGCTATCAATTTCTCTTTTGGGTTGGCTATACGAAAGCTATAGTCAATGCTGCCTCTCTCTGTCTCGTTCTATTCGACGAGAGAAATGAGGATAGGATGTGAGAAGCGAGAAAGAGCCGGGGAGAAAGGAAAAATTGTCGGGGATTATTCGCTTATTGTTTGCTCGGTATAATAAGATCTCTATCGTTGGGGAAATTGCTGCTCCTGCTGCTGCTGCTGCTGCTTGCCGCTGGAAAAATATTCGCTCGAATTTCGCGGGAAAGTTCGTTGGTACGCCCCATCGTGTTTGCCGGGGTTGAAATTGAAAAATTATTTCAAGCGAAGTGGATAGAGGTTACGGGGGTATACAGAGCCTTCTTTGCTTTCGGAAACAAATAGCTCATTTGGTGTGGTAGATGAGAGATGTAAGGGAGGTAGGAAGATTATGGATTCGCGAAATCATAGATTTTAATACACGTTCAATATTTGAGCAAGTTTGCCATGCGCTTCCAAAGTATATTTAACGAGTTTCGGAGGGAAATTAATAAGCTGCCGAGATTCAACGGTATCGCTGGGATCTTCTTTTACAGCTATGAATATCAAAAGCTTTCAAACATTGAGTAAGCCGCAAATGGGCCATCATCATTTTTTTTTTTTTTTTAACTAAAATTGATATTCAATCAATACTTTTTAATTGAAAATATTGAGGCAAGAATCCTTTCACCAGATAGAACAAAATTCGACATCCTCGCCATTTGTGCACGTGCACATTCTCTATTTTTTTAGTGCCATTTTATTTCTCCTCTCTCTCATTCTCAATCACGCGTCGCAACGTGCGCCCCCTTTAGTTTCCACTCGAATGACCCTTGGGGAAGCAACAAGGGCAAAGAAGAGAAGGGGGAGAGAGACAGAGAACATCAGTTACGAAAAGTAGGGGTTGAATATGTTACAATTATCGCTAAACCGAACAGTCCGGAGGCTTCGCGCCTCGGTTATAATACAGCGCTCGTTGCGCAGTCCTGCGGCGTAAATGGCGCGCCAGCCTCGACACTTACGACAATGCTGCTCGCGTCGCGCTGCCTTTGCCCCCATTCCACCCCTTCCACGCTCCTTTAGCTTTACCATACAAGTTCCCCCCGGGGATGAAAGTACCTTTTTACGATGTCCCGTGGCGCGGCGCGCCAGCAAAGTAGATATAAATACGTGTATGCGAAACGCAGAGGTTGGGCGCTGCTTGTCGGCTAAAGGGAGGGTAAAAGTGGGGAGAGAGAAGGATGAAAATGAAATTTCCGCATATACACTGCCGTCGCTGATAAAGTCACCAGCTGAGGCGCTTTCGTATCCCCTTCTGCGCGTGTATATCTATGGTCGTGGCTTTTTTTTTCTCGTTCTCCTGCTCGGCTCGCTTCTTTATTTATCTCTCCCTCTCTCGTGAGATGCGCTGGGCGATTCAGTGCTGCCGCTGCACGATACACGGAAATTTGTTCTCGATATGAGAAATACGATGTCGCGCTGATTTTACGAGCCACCTAAGTATCGATCCTACGTGTAAGAGAAGACCTTTTTTTCCTAGTTGCGCATCGGGAGATCGAAAATATTGGCAGTTTGTGTATACGGGAACTAAGTGATAAGACGTATTTCAAATATTATTTTTAGTGGTTCTTTTTTGTTTGTACTTTTTTAATGGAATTTTTGCTGCAACACAAGCACTTTCAACAGCAAGCATTTCTTTTCAATTTCGAACAAACTATTTTCAGAAAGTGTTCTTTTTAGCCTCGAAATTGTAAATTATGAGTATATGAGTATAAATAACGAAATTAAATAGGCTTGAAATAAGTTTTAAAGAAAAGAGAATCAACAACCTCAACGCCATTTTCTTCACAAATAGATCATAATCTGACCAAAAAATAGAGCAAAAAAGAGGAAGAGAAAAAAGGCCTCCGAAATAAAAGAAATAAAGAAGAAAGAGACAGTACCCCAAAGCAATTGTGCGATGACTGACACTTCGTTACGTAGGTAGCAGAGCAAGGCAAAAACAGAGCCATTTTTTTCTATATACCTCGTCACTCCCCCGCGGTGCTTCTGCTCTGCCTTTTCTCCCCCAATATCTCATCATTCTCTTCTAGACCCCCTCTTTTCGTCGACATAATGCGTGAACTCCGCAACCCGGGAAATCTCGTTATCATCCTTATTAAGCTCGGAGCGAAGGGTGAATCCTTTTCAAGCTTCGAGTGAACGAACGAGTACGAGAAAGAGTGAGAGAGAGGCTAAAGGATCGTCGAGGCTCGTATAATAAAAGTTGTGCTCCCCCTCACAAAATATATACCTAAAAGAGAGAAGCTTCCCACTGCTGAGGTTTGCAACAAATTACCGGCTCGTGGATATATAGGAAACCGCACCATATACTTCATATATATATAGGTGTGTATGGGTAAACGTGTATATATATACGTAGTAGCAACTGGCAAAGTCGACCGTAGTTTGAAGAGAGAAAAAAAGACGGTTATCGATATGAAATTTTCCCCTTTTTTGCCTTCAATTTTTTCGAGCTACCAGACGTGTGTATTCATCCGAATTGATCAGCTGGGTTGGCAGAAATTTATTTAACCGAGCTGATGAGCTTTCTTTTCTGATGTACATGAATCGCGTTAAATAAATTTACTTTCAATCAAGAGATTCAAATAATATCAATGCTTAATTAGTAATTCTTCGAAGTTCCAAAAAAGGAGTATGATCGCGTCTAATAGACAATTAATGGGACAGCTTATACCAAATCTAATTACCAACGAGAAATATAACGAGACAGAAATATCAAAGCTAATTTTCCTTGTCAAGAGATAAATTAATATTATAAAAAAGTGAGGATAAATCTGACGGATGCCAATAGAATCCAGTTAGGTACGCTTCTAACCAACAAAACACGAAATTCTAATAAGAAAAAAATTGTTTCTTCTTCTTTTTAATGATGACATTTATCAAGATACAAGTGTCTCCGCGTATTCAGCCATGAAAGCGAGCGATGAAGCAAGGAACGCTAGTATAGCATATAAGCTTGTTAGGGCCCGTCTGACGATTCACTTTGGCCAATTGCAGTCAATTAATTTTTTTACCGCTAAAGCTCTCCCTCGGCAGCCTCGGCGACGCAGATACTCAACTTAACCTCAACGATGCGTCGTCGAATTCCTTGCATTCTCTAACTTTCGACAATTTCTCTCTCTCTCTCCTTTTAGTATTCTCTATACCTGTATATACACAGACACAACGTGACAGAGAAAAACGGAGAGAAAGGAGAGAGAGAGAGAGAGAGAGAGAGAGAGAGAGAGAGAGAGAGAGAGAGAGAGAGAGGGGAGAGAGAGGAAAGGCAGGCGAGATTATCAAAGGTCTAAGGAATCCCTGAGAGGTAAAAGACTCTGGTTCTCTCTCCCTCTTTTTCCTTCTGTCGTTTGAGATTCCCTTTCAGGGACGCGTTTTCTGGAGCCGGATCTTCAGGTCGCTTATCAGGGCGCGTGAGGCTACGATCGACAAAAAGGTCGGCGACGGCGGCTCCGCTGAATAACAGAAACCAGACAGGGACAATTAAGCGGGTATCGCAGCATAGAGATCTCAAGAAAAAAGAATACTTGGCCCTTGCAAACTCTGGAATTAATCTTTCCAAAACCATTGTTTAAACTTAAATCTTTATCTAGTGTGCTTATAATCGAGTGCTCACTTCTGCAACAAGTTGATATAAAAAATTAAAAGCATCATTCAATA
Organism: Megastigmus dorsalis; assembly: GCA_900490025.1. Lineage (NCBI taxonomy): Eukaryota > Metazoa > Arthropoda > Insecta > Hymenoptera > Megastigmidae > Megastigmus > Megastigmus dorsalis. Next base: position 75,911 of record UELU01147344.1, read on the forward strand.
TTATGAATTGATGCTTGGAAATTATTCATTAGTCCGATAGCGCCCCACGGCAAGTATGAACAATTTTTTGAATATCCATATAATTTTTTTGGTAGAAGAGTAAACTGGAGCATAAAATTCTCAGAATTAATACAAAGTACTAGTAATTCAGGTGATACCGTGTCTCTACCAAGAAACAACAAAAAAAAAATAAAGAAAGTAGAGAAAAAAGGGTATACAAGGGCATCGCATTGGGAAGCGAGGAAAAAAATGTCAGGAGAGTAGAGCGAGTTCCGCAGCGAGACGATGTCACGACACTATCGACACTATCTTGAGACGACGACGACGACGACGAGGCAATGGTCCGCCCGAGAACGAGGCGTTTTTAAGAGCCCTGGTTCGTCTTATCTTCGAACAAGCCGCGGCTAATGTAGGTATCCGACCACGCGCCGGTCGGCCTATCTTGCTTTCTCCTCTTCTTCTCCTAGCCTTTTTCTTCCCCTCTTCTCTTTTCTTTTTTCCACGTTACCGGGCCAAGGTTCGCTCTTCTTCCTTGTCTTATACACTTTTTTTATCCTTTTCTTTTTTCGGCAGCTTGATGTGCCCGATTGTGCAATATTGCCGAACCAAGAGAACAGTTTCGGCTCAGGTTCACTTGAAGAGCAGAAGAATAGGGAGGGAGAGAGAGAGAGAGAGAGCCAAAAAAGAAGCGACGGCACGTTGGCATTTCATTATTACAAGGGTTCGCCCCGATAAGGGTTTATTGGTCGCTTGAGCTGAATGGGGTCTTCCTTTGTAGTGCTGGCAGTCGATGCGAAGAAATGTCAGAACTTTTCGAGGGCTAAAGATAAGCTCCTTGAACTGAATAAAATCAATTAGTGCCATCAAGAAAAAGATTTGAAGATTTGCATTATCAAATTTTTTTGATTTCACAACCATTATAAATGGAGTCGTCAATCCAAAAATCAACTAATAATTTTCCATTTCCGTGTATTTCGTCTACCTGTGCAACATCTCACCGAACAAAATGGGAAATTCAAACGCGCGGCGTGCAAAGTAATAAATACCTGGCAAACGGCATGTTCCATTTGTCCCCCACCATTCATCCCGAGATACGGAAAGGCGCGAGCGAGCGTGAGCTGAATATAGGTGACACGGAGGAAACATCTCTCCATTTGAATAGGGAGAGAGAGAGAGAAAGAGAGAGAGAGAGAGAGAGAGGGAGGAGAGGTAGCATGAAGGGAGTTGCATACACGTCGAACGTCTATTCACCATCGTAGTCGTGTCGTTGTGCGCATGAATCGCATCTCCCAGTCTTATTCAACGGAGAGATAGAGTTTCGCGTGGGTGTTGGAGAGACAGAGACAGTCCCAATTGTGCGCCGACAACAACAGCAGCAGTAACAGCAGTAACAGCAGTACCAGCCGGACTTTGTTCCCAACTACTACTACTACCTTCGCCGCCACCACCACCACCACCACCACTATTACTGCTACTACTAATGTGTATGTCGAGCATTCAAGCTAAAACACTTGCACGCTCGGCAATCTTCAGCACACTTTGAAACTTTACCTGTGAAATGCCTCGCGAACGCCTGTCCTTTGAGAACGAGTGTATTATTGTTCAAGACGGCGGAGTTAATGCCGAGATGTGGAAAACTTGTTGGCACAAAGAACGAATTGTGTACCAACTCTTTTTTTTCTTTATTTTCAGCAATTACATTTCCTGTGATACATGTGCTACTTCATGTAATATTTTACATTTACGAAAAGTCCTAATGTTCTGATCATCGGTTAATAAAGTTATTTTCTTTTGTAATTTATCATTCGTGATTCAACTAGCTTGACGACTATTCGAATGCTTTTCACACCCAATCTCGGTCCAAAGAAGCTTCAAGTTTCCATTAATCCTTTAATCGGCATTCTATACCTCCTAATACACAGACTCTTCACTCTCACCATACAATACACCGCTTTAGATGATTACCGAAAAAGCTCGCTTGACAACAGGGGAGGGAAGAATTTCAAATTACTCAGCATTAAAAATTTAATCACCATTCATTAGCGTCCGCCGCCCGTTACAATCCCGACGCGTTAAAATCCAATGAAATTTTCAAGGGCTGGCCAAACAAAGGACACAGAGAGACGGGAGAGCAAGATCAGCCGGGAATGTAGACCCAAAGGAGAGACGAAGAGAGAGAGGAGACAACACACATAATGATAAATCTCTCGACTGGGCACAGGAACGCGGCAATCAGTCACAAAGCCCCGTGGCTGGTCGGAGAGAGAGAGAAACGCGCGCGCGCGCACGCGTGACGGCTTAAACACACAAAGCTCGAGCTCGTGTGCTGTTGCACACGTATGGCTAAGAGAGAGAGAGAGAGAGAGAGAGAGAGAGAGAGAGAGAGAGAGAGACAGACAGACAGAGAATGGTCGGCTGTGCATGGGGAGTAATAGCGAGAGGGGAGGTGAAAAGGGGGGGAGGGGAGCAAAAGAGAGGGAACGACAACACACGACTGGCGCGCAGCGTTAGATTATAAGGAAGGTATCTGTCTGGCAGAGGTAGAGGGGCAGATGGGATCGCGCCACCAGTAGTATACAGTAGCCCCTATGTATATCATTAACCTCATCCTCGTTTTTCGTCTCTTCAGCGTACCTTTTTCGTACCTTCCACTTTCTTCTTCGCCCCGCTGCTGACTTTACGCAAGAATCCCCTAGGGCCGGACTTGTTGTTTTTTCCTTTTTCTTTTACTACGTTCTGTCTTCGTATTTCTTATACCATCTATCAGCTTCTTTTATTCTTTTTTTGCACATTTTTTGATTATCACTTTGTATTCTATGCTACAAAAGCAGCATATGTTCGAAAACAGAATTTTTCTTCGTGTTCACTTGATTTAATATATTGAATTAATATGTACCGTTTTTAATGTTTTTTTACTATTAACCAAGTAATACGAAGAAACGCTGAAAAAGAAAGAAGAGAAATAAATCCATCTTTTAATTTAAAAAAAGTGAGAACCAGAGAGAAAATTTGTCAGACACTAGAACTCAGCGTTTGCTCACACACGTCCGTATACATTGGTCCCTTCCTCATCTTCCATTTGCTTTCATTCCTTCGTATTACCCTTCCTCCATCTCTCTCTCTCTTTCTCTCTCGCTCTCCTCACATCATCACTGCTTCTCGGCCCCTTTCTTCTTCGCAGCCAGCGCCGCATCTCTCCCTCGGCCGGCGCACAAACGAGTAATTAACTATCTCAGTGAGGGACACGTGTTCCCACCCTTCCCTCTTCTCTCTCTCTCTCTCTCTCTCTCTCTCCTGCTTCGTACCATCGTTCGCTAACAGCCGTGATCTCTATCTGGCACTCGGCTACGGAGCTCACGCTCTCTCGCATCGCTTCCCCCAGCGCCGCTGCTGTTTGCACACACGCTCTTATGTTAATTTAGCTTAACACCCGGTGAGACCCTCGACCATAGAACCAGAAGGGGCATAGTAGAGGGGATATATCTCGCTTACTGCTCTCTCTCTCTCTCTCTTACTCTCCTCTTGGCTCTTCTCTTGTACGCTGCTATATACCCAAAGGTCGACTTCGAAAATTGCGCTCTCGACTTTCTCTCCCTTTTTGTTGCGCCGCCGCCGAGCCGGTCTTTCTCTCTATTTTTCTCTTTGCGGTGTCTGGATGAGGCTGGATTGTGTTCCGAGAAGGGACGCAAAAATCGCAGGCCAGAAAGTGAGAAACTTTCATGGGTCGCTGTTCACGTGCACAAGAGTAACTGTCTTGAGTTGTCAAATTAAGGGACTCCTAACGTAATAATCTGATAATCGAATAAGGATTTCAATTATTCTAAATTTTTTTATTTTTATTACAAGCACAATATGTTCCAATTTAGAAAAGAATTGCTGAAATGACTGTTACAATTGTATTGTTTGATATTGTATTATAATAACAATCGGTAACCAACATAAGTAGATACACAATACGAATCACAATTTCATCGGAGTTATTTAATCCGGTAACAAAAGAAGCAAAAGATAAGTGAAAAGTGTTTCTTTTTCAGCAATGCCATTTTTCGTGATTTTTCGAGTGGTTATTAAGAACGCCAAAGAGGGGAGACTGTAACAAAAACGCGGAGAGAGCAAATACACACAGAAGAAAAAACTCCTTGATCCGAGTTGTCGTTAGCACGTCAAAGGCCAAGAGGGGGGAAATAAAGCATGAGCTAAAGATAAGGACGTCCTTTCATCCGTCGAATAAAAATAAGATTAAATTTGATCCATCATTGACGTAGCTACTAGTGTCGGCCACGCGAGAGGCCAAAGCTATATATACACGGATGAATGAGAAGTATTGGCGGGTGAATATGAAGTCGGGGGCTGCGTGGCGTTGAGCCGAAAATAAAGGGCCATATGCAAAAGCAACAATGGGGGCTATTATCGCGCAGAATGGAAACGATTGAGAGCAGTGAGCTTTCTTTTTTTTTCAATGAAGTCAAGTTACACACTTATATTCCTATTGGGTGCCTAATGAAAGGTGGCTATCCAGCGATTTTTTCTTACTTCTCATTCAAATCATAATGGGCACGTGCTCCAACTGTTGGCTCGCTATTAGTCATCAAATGTTTTTCGGTGCTTTGGTTGCTACATTATTGTCCTCGTGCTTACAATGGGCGGTTTATTATGCAGTGAAGAGCACTTACGAATAAAGATATTGTAGTGTCGCATTTGCAGACGCAAACAATAACTGGTAGAAAGCTAAAGAACAATTCGAAAATCAATAGTTGACGCGAACCGCTACCAAGCACACATTTTGTCCAACTATCAATCATATTTACGCAAGGGAGTTTTCACATTGATTTTGCGATTTTCCTATTAAGCTAAAATCGTGTCGTTCCAAAAAGTGGAGTAGCCCATCATGAGCCTAATTTTCCATCATGGGAATTCTCAATAGCAGTATAATACATTTCACGAGTAAAATTTCCATCAAACCACAGCGCTATCCTCCAGATAAGTACCAAAGGTCTCTCTCTCTCTCCCTCTCTTTTTCTCTGTCTCTCTCTCCCACACATCCGAGGACTATGTGATCCGGGTTAATTTCGAATTCTCGTGAGCTCAATCGTCGTGCCATTGAAAAGTACATAATCCGTCGTTCGTGCGATATCTATCCGGCCATCCCACACCACTCTCGCCCCCTTTTTCGGATAGAAAGACACAGACTATGGTGCGCGCCATGTATAGCTGCTGCAAAGTCTGCTCTCTCATCCCTCCCCGCTTCTCTCTCTCTCTCTCTCGCTCTCTCTCGATTCGCGGCCTTCGGGATTTCGAGAGGCTCGTCGTCTGCACTGCGAGCTGGGCTTTCCACAAACCCTAGCCCGTGCAAATATTTGCCGGATGTTCGTTGCCGCTTGCGCTCGCGCTCGTTCGTTCGTTCATTCGTTCGTTCCGGGGCCGTAAGGCTCGACGTCGTCATGGATACCGTCGAAAAACGTTCAAATATTTGCAGCGAGAAGCAGCAGCGGCAGCAGCAGCAGCAGTAGCGGCAGCGGCAGCGCGTTTTCTCTCTACGCCAGCCGTTCGTTCGTTCACTCGCTCACTAACCAATTCCGCTTCGTTCTCAATTCTCGATTCCGTGAGGCTGCCTCTCTCTCTCTCTGCTTCTCTCTCTCCCTGCCTCTGCGTTTCACACAGCCTACTGCGTTTTCGCTCTTCTATGCACTTTGAATGAGAGGAAGAGTGGTTCTGTGTGGGTTGTCGGCGTCTCTCCTCTGCGAGTCGCACGCCCTCTACACCGGGTACTTCCGATAATTGCGTTCGTTCGTTCGTTCGTTCGTTCGTTCCGCGATTGTTTCTTTCCACGCTATTCTTCTTCGTCGGTTGGACTTTCTCTCTGTGTGAGCTCGCGACAAAGCATATAACGCACAGATGTATATGTATATCTGTGGCGGTGCGACTCGCTCACAATTCGTCTCTGTGTGCTCTAGATGAAGAGCGATTTTAAAGGGCTGAATTATCAGAGGAGAATGCCAAGGCGCTGTGATAATTGCTTTTTCAGGTGACTGCGGCGGCCTACGGTGTTGTGTTTGATCGGGAAGGAGGCTCTCTTTTGAATAATTCCAAACTGGACGAGAACCACGGAACGATTGCTCGCGTCAAAAGAGTCGCATTAAAATTTTACCTCACGGAATGGCTTATACATATATATAGTTATGTATAGGTAGGTTTTACAATGTCTGCGAAAAATTCCCGAGTATTTTCTCATGCAGGCCGCTCCGCCGAGAAAAGAGTTTAAAGGAACAAAAAAAAAAGAGCAAAATTGATCTGAGAGTGAGAGAGAATGGATCGTAATACGTGGTGCGCGCGGAGAGCGCGAGAGAGTGGAAATCGCAGTTTAGCGCGCGAGGTCGTAAACTCGGTTATTCCCCGATGCTAAAAGGGGGAGCGAAGGAGAGAGAGAGAAAGAGAGAGAGAGAGAGAGAGAGAGAGGAGGGAGAGCAAGAGCAGGCAGAGAGTTACCTCTGCGGGCGCCTATAATGGCCGGGTACTACCTGCCGGCGAATTTATCTCCGGCATTCATCTTCCCATTAGCGGTGAATAATACTCGCGGCGTTTACGTGCCAATTTTCCATTCGACGCTCGGTCAACGCCGCCGCTCCACCAGAGCCGCAGCAGAGCCACACTGGATTATTACATTGGCTATCTCTAGAGCCGCTCTCTCTCTCTCTCTCTCTCTCTCCCTCTCTCACAGACACATGGACAGGGGCACACATAGTTACCACTATACAGAGCCATTTTCTCAGCGACGCCTCGATCGATGGTCGCTTTATCGCTCTAGGCGAGCGGCGGCAACCCGCGCGCTCCGCTAGTTCTCTATATGTTTGTGTGTGCGCCGTAGCAGCGCAAATTATGGGAGCGGACACGCGGATTAACCGATCGAGGTTTATGGAGAGATATAGAGAGAGAGATAGAGAGAGAGAGAGAGAGAAGGGTGTATTTCAAATCGATAGGGTTAGGTTTGGAAAAATCTACTATCCAAGATTTAGCGATTTGAGTCTTGGTTAAAGCTGATTAGTAGACTTTTAATTGGAAGGAATATTGCCCGATGGCAGTCCTGTGTTCTATGTTCGAAACCTTTTCAATGTACTGTATATCGTGTTTATTTGTGTAAGAAACGGTGGATTTTTTAAAGGTGTCCAGTCACGTTATTATATATAAAAGTACGATATCTTTAAGCTTTGCCATACGCAACCACTTGACTGTGAACAATCGCTACTTTGACACGCTCTTTATGAAACAAGTCAAATATACGGTTCGGAATAAAAATGATATGGTATAGGCCGAGCGTCGATTTTATCTCGGAAGACAGATCGCCAAAGGAGCTGCAGTGTGTGCCTGAGAAGTCGCGGATAAATTAATTCAGCGTCAACATACAATACATCCGCACTAACGCACGTACGTAGTTGTCTCTTTTATAACGTTCATATGGCCATAAATTTTTCTGTTTATGAACGCCGTACATCAAAGGAACAAATTCGTCGAAAGACTCTCTCGCTCGCTCGACTCGCGCGCTACAGGCCTAGATATTTCGCGCGCTGAATAGAAATCAAAGCGTGACCTCCTCGCGAGCGAGCGAGCGCGATCTCTTCCATTGCTCGTGTGTACAAGAGAGCACACGGACGTTGCTCGCACACACATAAAAAAACACACACACAGCTATAAGGCAGCGGCTAACAGGCGATTCTTTGAAGTGCCGCGCTATATCAATTGCAAAAAATTAAGAACAATGAATAAAAGGCTTCGATCGTATACCAGTTCTCTCTCTCTCTCTCTGTATGTGTGTACGTGTCATATACAGCAGACCATTAATGCACACATGTGCACACGTTTGCACGTGATAAATAAATGCTCGCGCGTGTGTGTAGCGAGTCTTGGTTTAGAATCGTGGTAGTGGAGCTCGCTCTGAAAGGCCAAATCGGAAACTCGTATACGTATATACACACACACACACATATATATCGGCTTCTTTCAATCGATCAATGCCGATCTGGGGCCTCGCGTAATTAAACCCGACGCGACTCGCACGTTCAATTACCTCGATTTAACTCCTAATGGAAACTTATATACATGTATATGTATACACTCGCCTGCTGCGCTACACACGCCTTATGTATACACACACACACACACACACACATATATATACACACATGCATGATTCCTCTAAGTGTGGTCTCTGACTAAACCGGCAGTCTTTACGAGACACCACGTTTCAGAGAAATGCATACACACGCGCATACATCCATATACATCTGCAAACAATCACAAGAGAGAGAGAGAGAGAGAGAGAGAGAGAGAGAGAGAGAGAGAGAGGCATAGCACACTGCACATATACAAGCGAGCGCATTATAAACACTCCCTCGGAGCTGTGCGCGCAGTGCCGATGTAATCGTCGGTCGGTCGCCCACACAAGCCCGTAAATCAGCGGCTTGAACGACAACGACCGCGAGGAGTTTAAAGTATACCGAGGAATGGTTGGAACGGCGAAAGTGCGAGAGAGAGAGAGAGAGAGAGAGAGAGAGAGAGAGAAGCGTTTATATACTCGGTTGTGCGTATAGAGCGTGGCGGAGCCTTTCCGCCACCTTCACTGTGTGTCCGTCCGTGTGTCTGTGTGTATGCGTGAACGCGCGCTTAAAGCCTCGACACGCATTTTTCACCGTGCAATTATCGCTCTTAACGATATATACCCCGCGATACAGATCTCGCGTTGCGAATGCGCGAGCGTTAAAAAGGAGGAGAGAATGAGTATGAGAGGGAGAGACAGAGAGATAGAGAGATGAGAGAGAGAGAACACACACAGCTGGTCAATTAATTTGATTGAGAATACTGCGCAGCGTCGGCAGCGGGGAAATGCGCAACGGCGCGCGCGCGGCTCTTTTTTTCTCTCTCTTTCCCTGCGCTCTGTCTTTCTCGCACGTGGGCGTTAACTCCTTTGCACCTTTTCTCTCTCTCTCTCTCTCTTGGGCTTCTGACTCGATGGTGTCTGGATAAGGCTTGTTTATTTTTGTTTTTAGCGCTTGTAATTATTGATAATGTACACGCTGGCGAATTACGTTGAGAGCACGACGTTGAGCGAGGGAGACTGACACACACCACACCACACGCATAAGGGGGGGCCAGTGCTCGCACGAGCTTTGATTTTGTCACGAAGATAAAGTGCTCTTTCGAACGTTATATTATACTCCCGCGAGCGAGCTACCTCATTAATATTCCACCGCGGTCGCCGCTGATTTATAATATTTTTATCGGCTCGGCTCGATCGCACCTCAAAGTGCGCGGACTTTTTATTATCTCGTTGAAACGCCGGAGTGTGCCAACGCGTTCGCACTTTGTAACTTGTTACGAAAATTGACTCTCGACTCTTATCCAACTCTTGCCTCGCTTAAATTACAACTTTTTCTCGATCTATGTGTAATTATGTACTCATCCAAATGAAGCAATAGGCCTGTGTGTGGTTATTGGAAAAGGGCCAGTAATGAAAAAGTATGAAATTGATGATGATACGCAGCGTCGGAGACCGCGTCTGTCGATTACGATGCTCCACTCGACTTTTCCCCTGAATTTCCTCGTTAAGAGAAAATAAAGCAGCAGCGGCAGCAGCTGTGGCAACAGTAACAGCAGACTTGCCCTGCGGTGGAATTTTCGTTGTTTGCTCGCGCTAGTCACATCTTAAGAAGCTCCGAGAGAGGAAGAGAAACGCGCGACGCCTACTGATTAAATTGAGAGAGAGAGAGAGAGCGAGAGAGCGAAAACAGTCAAGAGAGAGAGAAAGAGATAAAAGAGAGAAAAACGCTTAGGGTTCGAGGCACGACAAACTGCCAGTCCTAATGCCAATTAGTGCCATTCTACCGGTCGCTACTACTACCCCTCGACGCACAATCCCCTGAAGGGCTTCGTTTTCTCTCCCTCGCACACTCTTTTAGCCGGATATATATACTAGGCTCGCTATATTTCTTTCTCTCTCTCTGTGTGTCTATGTCTCTCTGTCTCTCTCTCTCTTTTCACTCTGACGAGAGCTGTGAGCGTGTTCTGCCCCGAAACGTACGATTTTTTTTATATTCCAGTCGCTTTCCCGGATAATTACGCAATACATTCGCTACTGTTGCTCTTCTAGCTTGGCTGCTAGAAGAGCGTTGGGTTAGGTTGGACAAAAAATAAAAGGGAAAAAAGGAGTGACGCGAAACGTGAAAAGAGAGAGAGAGAGAGAAAGAGAGCAGAGCGAGCGGGAATAAAAACGTGCACGCAGTGTAGCGGTGGGCGAAATGTGTTGTGGCCGACGATTAAATTGAGTATAGAGATATATTTTACGAGCGTACGCCGACGGAATTAATGGCAATGATGTACAGTGTTACCATGACAAAATACACATTAGGCGGTCAATTTCGTTTCTTTTTTTATATATAGGTATACATGGTACAAAAGTTTCTGGACGGTTCTCTTTCCTGTACTACGTGAAAAACATTGCAATTTTACGTACGAACGCGCGTATTAATTTAAATGGGTGAGTTTGAACATGGAATTTAGGATCTAGTACATCGCACTGATCTCGTTATAGGCGAAAGTGATAAATTTCCCATAATTCCATTTGATGAGACTTTTTGAATGTATACCACTGATTTAAATGTGCTGCACTTACTCTGCCTATCGAATAATGGGCGACAAGTACAAGCGCTGTGTCTGCTATTGACCTCGATTATCCATCGCTGTTGCACAAGTTGAACAAGGACGCTTAATCAATTGTCACTTAAGAAGGGATCAAATACATTTTATTGAGTACCAAGTGAGCATGATAGTAATATAATATTTACCGATCAAATAGCGATTATAAGCATAGGAAAATAACAAATAGATTAAGATCGCTCATTATTATGATCGTGTAAAACCATCATCATCCTTGGCGTGTACAAAGGCACTTGGTAAAAGGAAAAGATGCCCGGTATAACAATACTCGGCTCTTGTAGCGCAGCTCGCGATAAATAACAAAAGTCGACGCTAATGGATCAACAGCAGAAAAAGCTGCTTTCCCACAACGGCATAAAAATTGCATTTCTCAGCGGCCAGTAGATACGTCGATCAAAAGCGGTTGCCAGCCCGGAGGAACTGACGGTGCAGAAAGCTGCAGCAGCAGCGGCGGCGGCGGCACCTCGCGCAAAACCTCCTGACAAAAATCAACAAGCAGTAGCAGCAGCAACGGCAGCTAGTCCAACTGTTGCCTCTCGCCCGCAATAACGCTCGCGTGTAATCCAAAGTGCAGACGGACGGAGAGGGAAGTCGTGCACGCCCGCCGCTAAAGAAACGCTCCATCGAGTCCCGGCTCTCTCTCTCTCACTCTCTCACTCCCTGCCGATCTATACAGAAGAATATAAGAGAGGAGGGAGCGAATTCTCGTGCGGTGCTGCAGAGCAGCGCGCACCAGGCCCTCGATTTTCACGGATCGTTAGTCGCGCCTTCGGATATCTCGCTCGCAGCAGCAGCGGTACTCGTACAGTCGAGCTTCGCCTCTACTTTTGCCTCGCTCGGCCGGATAAAGGCCGTTTTTCCCTCTCTCTTTCTCTCACACACACACACACACACACACACAGACACAGACATATCGACAAGCCACATCGGTGGCGAATGTAATTTTGGCGAGCGCTCATGGAAAAAAGCGCCTCTTTCGCTCGAGGCAATATAGAGAGAAGAGGGATATGGATGGAAAGAGAAGCGGCGGCGCAGAGAAACGTAGTTGGCGTCTCCTATTCTCACTTTGTGTCCCGGAGAAAATCAATAATGGATCGTGTTTCGTAATTGAGGGGGCACTTCTATCCTCGTGGGCGGTGTGTGTCTTGATACATGGTATCTGGGTGCAAATTAGGGGACTCGATGCCTCGCTTCGGGGGGTTTTCTCTTCTCACTTTCTTCTCTCTTCTTTTTCTTTTCTCTCCGTTACACTCGATTGTCGGGTAATTTGAACGGAGGAAAATGCTGTTATATGATTGCCGATCTCCGCGCGAATGGAGATTAAGTAATAAACTTTGAAATTTGCTGCAATTTGAATTTGTTCCTCGGGCTCCGCTACTTGGCTACGGGGCATTAGTAGCGTATGATCACTTATGCAGACTGGCTGGATATCAGCTGTTTAAGTTTAAATTTGTGTTTCCGCGTAAATTTACCGTGGATTAAGGTATTAAGCTTTCAATTTATATCATTGAGCATCAATCACTTGTGAAATTTGACCAGCCGCAGGTAACATGATTTCACCCGCAGCTAATCAAAACTTGACGTAATGTAGTAAGGTACGAAGTGTTTGATTGATGCGGTAATTACATGATGATAATATAATGAAATATGTTTCACTCTTGTTGGTAAAATTGCATGTATAGGATAGTTGAGGAATTCATATTGATTGCCTTTCAAGCCACGATATTTAATACATAAAACATGAAGAAAAATTATACAGCAAAAATGATAATACTTGATATTACTCCTTTCACAATGAAATCACGATACTTTCAAATAAATTTTATTATAAATGAAGTACATTTTGCTCTCTCGTAAAATTTATTAGAAAGTACAGTAGTTTTTATGCACAGTCTGAGAAAGCAGTAGTATTTACTGTATAATTTCACCTCGCGTATTTAAAAAATGCGGTAAGGGCTTTCTCTAACATTTTTTTCGTATATAGCTCCGAGCAATTTTTCCAAAAGAACAAGAAAAAAAAAGAACAATTTGCTCGGGGAAAAAAGAGCGACACAACGATGGATTAATTTTCACTCCGAAGAATTTCAGGTGGTTAGCGGAGAGTTCGCTTTGGACAACAGGCGAATGATCGACCTCTTTTTTCGTTACTCCAGCGGACAATGGAGGTGTTCTTTTTCTTTTTTTCTTTTTACTCTCGACCGAGCGAGACGAGACGTGATTCGGAATTATAGGAGTCGGTCTTGCCAACGAGGATTTTATTTATTGCTGGCCATAAAATTTCTAAACGACCGACTGGATATATTTTTCGAGGGGCGGTCGAATACCTTTGTAAATAAATCAATAGTAACAGCTATTTTAGTGAAATAAAATGAAACTTGTAGATCGCAAGGCGAAGAAAATGTTACGATGAAAATACTTTTTTCCCGCGGGAGACAAGAGAACGCTAATAAAATTTATGTACCGTACAATAATAGTATCTCGCCATAAATGTTAAATGCTGTCATTCTATCTTGAAGCATTATATAAATAAATGAAACTAATTTTTATTTGCGGCCTGAGAGATTCCAACGATTATCGATCCATTAGTACATCAAACTTAGCTGTCGGATTACTCTTTGCAACATAGTAACGCAAATAGATTCATTCATAATACACAATATCCTTCCCAATCTTGTACCAAATCTCCATTTGGAAAAATCTTGCTGAACATCTCGAACCTCGTAACCGAATAATCCCCCCTCCACAAATTCCAAAATAAATATCTCCCCTGCTATCTCGGTCTTAGCAACCACCATCCGAGAGAGCAACAACTCTCGCAAAGTCTCGGGGAAATTAATAAATTCGAGGCCCTCTCGCCCATCCTTTCCTCCATTATCCGCGAAAATCCAGCCTCCGAAGTTGCAAGTATGCGATAACAATTTCTCCGAAGAGAGCATCCTACCCCCGGCAGCAGTAACATCATACGGCTGGCACAGCAGGAAAGGGTTGCGCGGCGCATTATACGTGTATAACATCGGCCCCTTGTTTTCGCGGAACTTAATCCGAAGAGTCGGAACTTCCGCGTGCGAGAGCTTATAGCCGTTCTCTATGACCGAGCATAGAGCGAAGGCAATATATGCGAGCTGCTGCCGCCGTCGCGGAAAGCAAGGGAAATTGCTATGGTCGCGGACCGTTAACGCTGCTGCTGCTGCTGCTGCTGCTACTGCTGCTGTGTTGCCGCTGGTTTCGTTCTGCGATACAAGCGAAATTGCGAGAAAGAATATGGACGAGGCGGTGTATACATGTGGCAAGTTTGGAAGATGTTTAAGAACGCTGAGTGTGCGCGGCAAGAATGTTATGCATAGTGAATTATATCGGTTGCGAAGAAAGAGCTAATTTAACGCTCAAAGCACTTTGTTGTGCAGAGCGGTTGTGCTGTAAGACACAATGCGATGATGAATTAGGTGATACTTTTTCAACTGAAACTTTGCGAGTGTTACGAAAATAATAATAAAAAAACGCTTTGTGAATTAGGAGTTGTTTAATATTTGTTAGTTACCGTTTGGAAGTCGTGAACGCAAATCGTATGAAATATAATAATAGTTTTTAAGATCTTTTCATAAAAGATAATTTGGTATTTAAGTATATTCCTTTCTTCCCGTTCCTTTTCCAATTTTGAACTTTTCATTTGCAATAATTGTTCCGAAATAGAGATATAATATGCACAAGATTAGAAACGCCAATACAAAATTGCAGTAAATATTCACCAGTTATCACAAGAAATATTCCACTTTAAGAAAAGTGACGAACTCAATGAAGCGCAAACTTTCCAAATTTCCCTTTGTACGGAATAGCTCACATCCGGTTACGGCGAAGCCACACACACACACTCGGACCAATAAATATGTATGCTCTCAAAGGCCGCGTTGGCCTAAGTTAATATTTTTTCATCGAAATGTCTCTCGAGTTCTCGTTTCACTTCCTCTACGAGGAAGCAATAAAAGCGGCAGACCGAACGGTTGCCTAGGTTGCAGCGCCGCGGCGCGGAAAAAAAGCCAAGCCATAGCTGCTGCTGCCGCTGCGGCGGCGGCAACAACCGTACCGCTCACGCGCGCGGTGTGCAAAGAGCGAACAGAGAGCGCTTGGAAGGTAATTCGAGAGTTATTTAAACGAGAAAGAGCGAAACACCCGGAACGACCCAAGCCGCAGCAGTCACCTCTCTCTCGCTCTCTCGCTCTCTCGCTCTTGTTGCGCACACGTACCGAGTCGTTGCTGCTGCTGCGAACGTGTGCGGACGTAAATACAATTGCGACTCGGCGCGCACAATGGCTTATGTCCCGAACGCTTAGCGAGAGACCCTCTTGACTAGAAGTATATACCCCCCCCCCCCCCCCCCCCATCTCTCTCTCTCGTATATAGAAGCTGTGTGTGCACAAGCGGTTTATAAAAAGGTAGAGAAAGAATGGAGAGAAGTATTGCAAGAGGGAGAGAGAAAAGAGATAAAAAGAGGGATTGGGTGAACTGGAATAGACCAGTATCTTTTCTTTCCTGACACTTAAGGTGACAATCGATTCATCTCTGAAGGATGTATTGTTCCTTTGGCTTCGTCTGCTTGCGCGCGTGTGAATGGAACAAATATTTATTGATAATTGTATGGAGAATCATGTGTTTTTTTTTTTTTTTTTTTTCATGGGGTTGCTCAATTTTCTATTCATGTGTTATTTTCATCTTGATTCAGGAGATAAGCGATTGGAACCTTTTTTGCTTCATTTTCTGGTGGGTTGCAGGTTACACTGGTTGATGGATTTAGGTTCGGTATAGAGCTTAAATTACGTCTATTGGATGTCATTTACGATTGATGCTTTATATATATATATATATATTGCTGAATAGCCATTATCGTTGATGTATCACTGTGTGAATGTCAAAATTTCAGACTCTTCAATTAACGAGCAATCTGGAAAGGAACAATCTAAATAGGATACAGTACAAAAAATGCGTTTACTATACTACAGATTTTATCGGATGGAATTCAATAATACTTTATGAGTCTTGGGATAGGTAAAAAATATAGCAAAGATAAACGTTTCGCAGAAACTAATAAATCGTATGAATATTACGGGAATATTTTTAAAAAACAATCTGAACGGTAGTCAACTAACAATTACATGTTTTGCAAAATTACTTCCATCCCTGAAGTTATTCTATATGCATAAGCAACACTTGTTTTAAAAAGTAGAATTAAAACTTGGAGAGCCCCGAAAAATTCAACGGAAAAGAAGCTGCTAGAGAAATGGAGAACGACAATGTATACAAGAGACATAAAAAAAAGAGCGAGTACGAGGAAAAACAGAAGGGGCAGTGACGGGAAACCACGAGGGATAAAGAGTCTGAGAACGAGCGAGAAAGCAGCAGTAGCAGCAGTAAGCGAGCGAGAGAGAGAGAGAAAGAGGGTGGGGGTACGAGTGAAGTCTCTCTAGTAAGTCTCGACACCCCTCTTCCTCTCTCTCTCTCTCTCTCTCTCCTAGTGGACCAATTTACGGGGCTCTTACGCTCGTGGGGTAGGTAATACAGTGCGGCGGCCTCGCGGACCCGAGGGGTCGTTTCCGGCCATTGTGTTGTGCCTCGCCCCGCTCGAGGGATTATTTTGGCGGGAAAAGGGATTTCGTTTCAGCCGCCGCGTCGCTACGTTTAGACTTTCCTTCTCTCTCTCTCTCTCTTTTGCACACCCCTCGGCTTATTGGCTCAGCACCTGCCATTGAGCAGGCTTAATTTTTTCTCTCTCTCTCTCTCTCTTTTCGAGCTACTATACTACCGAGCGTGCCCCGCGGCTCCTTTTCTCGCCTCGTTCTTCTCGCTGTTACGCCTCCTTGTCGTTGGCCGTCGTTGGCTCTATGCCGCTGTTCGCTTTCTCCAGAGAGAGAGAGAGAGAGAGAGAGAGAGAGAGTGTATAGAGCGGTGAACGGGGGGTATACGAGAGAAGAAAGGGGGAAAACAGCGTGTCGAAGGATAGATCCGAGGCGCAGGACGGATGTCACGTTGTTTATTGTGCCTGGTGATATTGTTTCGGCTGCCGTTTTATCTCGTTTTTTTTTGTTGTTGTTGACCCTCTGTGTACCGGGGTTGCAGACCTGATCTTTTTTTTAGCGTGAGATTAGAAGTTTGTATGTTAATGACTTGTTGATTCTTCGGATTCTGACTTTGAGAAACCGTCGTTTGATTTAACGAGCCGTAAACTATGTATGGTGCATTTAATGCCTGTATTAATTAACTTATTCTTTAATAAATTAAAGCTGCACGCAAGTCTAATCAATCCACAGCTATAAAATATAGAGAGAACGTAAAGGCAAACATTTATTCAACAATTGCTTATGCGAGTGAATTACCTACAAACACACATTAGATGCTAATTTGTTACAACTCCGAGGTGAACAAAAAGTATATAGCAGCTCACTGAGCAAACGCCGCGAGAATAAAGAAAAAAACGGTCTCTCTGTCCCTCGCTCACACACACACATGAAATCGATCGAGGACAATTTAGTAGAATCGTATGGCTCATTTCTTCGTACGAGAGAGAGAGAGAGAGAGAGAGAGAGAGAGAGAGAGAAAAGAAGCGACCTGTCTTGGCAGAAAGGAGAGCACGAGGGTTTTTACAGCTGTGCATATTTGTTCCGCGCGTTAAACACCGTGCACGAATCGCAAAATAACGAACGGGAGGGAGGGGCAAGGGGTAAAGGGGAAAGAGAGAGAGAGAGGTCGGACTGCTAAGGCGGTCTAAACAGGCCGATTAAAAGTATCAATATTTGCCGAATCGAGGGGGTCTTGTACAAACTTTGCCTTCTATAGCTATCTCTCTTTCTCTCCCTCTCTCTCTCTTAGTCTCGTACACCCGGTGGTTTTTTTCTCGGGCTTTACATGACCAAAGCGCTTCTATACATGTATGTTTTTTTTATTATACGACAGAGGCCTTAGTTTCACAATTCCCGCCTATATTCACACTTCTTTCTTCTATTACTGGTCTTTTAGGAGCGTCATGTGCTATTTATAGAATCTCAACCGTTTTTCACCAACAAAAGTAGTTACAATATTTATTTATAATACCATGATTAACATTTATTCATCTTTAGTTCTAAAAATATTCTAAATGTACACATTATTATTTTCAAATGATAAAAAGTTATTTTCAATTACTATCTGTAATGGCAAACACTTCAATTAATCATAGAAGGTAGATATATACTTATGGAGTACAACTGAACACTTTTCTACGCCCCTTCATAACCGGTAAAACCCAAAAAAAATCTAAGCTTCAAGAACTATAAGCTCTAGCATAAACAAAAATGAACTATACCAAACAGTAACATATATGAAAACAGAGAGAGAAAGAGAGAGAGAGAGAGTGTGAAAAGTACAGATAGAAGCGCAGCACCCCGGGCCTAGTCATCAACCCCCCCTCTATTTTTTATTCACTGTGTGCGCAACAGCCCTTTCACGGCCCTCCACGTGCTCCCCGTATATACATATTGTCCTTCTCGCCGCGGCACATCCGGCATAAAGCACATTTAGGGGTGCGCTTGGTGGTGCGGTGGGAAAAACCCTCTTTTCGACCCCCCCCCCCCCCTCACCCCACATTTTCGACGACATTATTATTACCATAATCATTATTTGTACGTCGATCGGTCTCTTTCGGTGTGCTGCCCTGGCTAAGTCGAGGCCGTTTAATTTTCTCTCTCGCGCTCTCTCTATCTCTCTCTCTCTCTCTCTTTGTCACTGGATTTTCGCTCTCTGTACAGTGTCTGTGCAGTGTGTGTGCGTTCAACGAGGGGGAAAAAAAGGAGGGTGGGAGGAGGGAGGGGCTCACCGAGCACAGGGTGACCAAAGTAATTTTGTGTAGGGTCATGAACGGATATTGACTCGCCTCGTCGTCGTGAACATGGTTTTATCGTTATTGTAGCGAGTGTGTGCTGCTGCTGCGCGCCGCACGTGCGTCACTACTCTTCGATGTTTACTTTCACGCAATACGGCGGTGGTTGACGCAAAAATGACTCTCTCCTACTCTCTCTCTCTCTCTCTCTCTCTCTCTCTCTCTCTCTCTCTCTCTGCCCCGTTTGATTGCGCGTGATATTTTTTTTTATTTTTTTCCCCATTCGCAGGGGGCTCTTTTTGAACGCGTATGGGCTCTTGAGGGTTTAACGTTCCAATTTTGTTCATCCGCGCGATATTTTTGCTATAGAGGGAGGGGGTGAACAAAACTGATCAGTGAACAGTTCGCTTTTATAAATTGTACCTGAAAGTGTCAGTTTTGTGTGTCCTGCACGCTCATCGATGACTGTTAAAACAAAAAAAAAACAGTTATTTTCCGGCCCACCCGTATCTCTTTTTATCTTCATTGTTAAACATTTTTCCATCCCAAGAGTTGGCTACTTGAAACAAATAAAAGAATCTCGATTCATAAAGATAAAAGCGAAAGATATAGCAAGTGTTATATCAAGCGTAAACTGATAGATCCTTTGCGATTGTAGAAATTCCAATTACCAAAGGAGGGGCCTCCTTAAAAATTCATCGATCGTCACCTTTCTCCCAATTCGCAGGAGTCCCCGAAGAAACGTATACATACATACATATATATATATATTTATATCGTCCCCTCCTTAACGTTATTAGCATACGTGTGCACACAATCCGAAAGCGAGAGATAAAGCAGGCGGGGTTTCGCGCATCATGCCGCGATCGCTTCGCTGCCCAGAGTATATAATCCGCGCTATTCATCGCTCGGCCGCACGATATAGACGCGCGCGACCATCGCTGTATATCTACGTGCTTTATCTCCTGATTATGCGGCGCGTGTGTGTAGGCTGTTCACTCCCTCTCTTTCTCTCTTTCTCTCTTTCACAACCCCATGTATCTCTATCTTGCTCGCCTCATCTCGTATGAACTGCTTATTTTCGTGTTTGTTTTACACGCGGCTCGATCTTGATCCCTGATACTTTTTTTTTTCTTTATATTTCTATTAGGGGTTTGGCCCAAAGACGAAATCGCAGGCGCTTCGTTGTTTTCTTTTGTTATTTTTAATCTTATTAAGTGAGTTTATTCACATGGTAATCTTCGTATGCGATTAATAAGTGATTTCAATGCCCCATGAATATCATTATGTGATTTCGCAGTTGCGATCTTTTTATGTTAATTTGCACCTTTATAAGGATAGTTGAAGGTTCATCCAGTGGTTTTATTATTTGATTGTATCATTTTTAAAATTATTGGATCAATCTTACTACATGAAATAAGAACGCTGAACACACAAAATTTTTTATCTATTCCCACAGAACTTGGCCTCTTTCAAATGCAAACCCGATCTCTATCTTCTATTTTTCCCTTTCTCTCTGACCCTTTCAGCTCGTTTATTCGGTTCACTTTGTTGGATGACGATCATCGTCATCGCGTCAAATCTCCGTAGTGCTGCAGCTATACTTGTGCGGAGGTCACGTGCACTGTACGAGCGCATTACTCTCTCATTCTCATCCGTATAGACACTTGTCTCGCGAGACTGGAAAATAAAAACCTGCTTAATAAGCCAATAAAGTACACGCGTAGTGCAAAAATATCCAGAGGACATAACAAGACAGGGGAGCGATTAAATTCTTAATAGAGCTTCTTTCAGCCACTTTTTGTTTATTAAGCTTAGACGGAGGCAGTGCATAAATAGCATTTAGATCGAGCTTAAATAATAGCCACGTCCGCGCTACTTAACGATGTCGATCTCGCGCGCGCTTAAAGTTATTCCGCGAGTGTCGCGTCATTAAATCCCAACGCGCCACATGCGCGGCCGCATTGATATAGTTCTTGGGCAATTTCGCAATTCGCACGCTAAAGTAACTAAATCCAATAAATATCTATCCTCCCCCGCCCCTCCTGCCCAACGCCTCTCTTTCTCGCCATTACGTATAGACACAGAGAGGAGAGAGAGAGTCAGTCTACGCGCGCACGCAAATCCACACATCGTGCAATCACTCTCCAGTAAATGTAATCAGTATATATTCGCTCTCATAGATATATATACATACGCGTATAGAGGCCTGTCAATCCGGGCTCCACTCAGTGGCGTAAACTTGTCTTGTAAATTTACACGCCGCGCGCGGCGACGGCGGCGGCGGCTGCGGCGGTGGTAAAGTTATTCAACACTCTCTTGCCATCGAGACCGTTCGATCGAAAGCGCCGGCGGGCAGCGCGGCCGCGTGTCTGTGTGTATGCGCGTGGTTATACACGTACTTAGCCGTATTATATGCACCCAGACAAGAGAGATACATGTATATATACGGTCACGTGGCGCTCGGCTGCTGCTGCTGCTGCTGCTACTGCTGCTGTTGAGAGAGCATGTATATGTATAGCCCCCGCGTGCAGTGTATTATACGGAGGAGGGTTCGACACAAAGCCCATCGAGGAGTGTCGTGGGTCGATGCACACTTTCAGATTGAGTTAGCGCTGAATCGAATAATTCATCGAGCGCTCCACATCGAGTGTGTAGTCTAGTTCTCTCTCTCTCTCTCTCTCTCTCTCTCTCTCTCGCTCTCCTTCTCTCTGCATATCCGTGTTGTTCGATTGTAGGCTTTTGATAGTCGGGGAATAATGGTGCTTTAGCTTGTTCGCTCTTTCGATTCTTTTTTTTCGCTTCGTTAATTATACCGTTTCGCCTCACAATTTTGGCACTTTTGTGTAATGCCTGATGTTTCAGGTAAACGATGAATTAGTCATTTGTGTACTATATGCGAACGATTGTATTATTCTATTATGCACAAAACAGAATCCTGGAATATGTGATTTGTAAAAAGCAGAGCAGAATTTCATATGGAAGTGCATGTGTCAATAATAATATAATACATAAATTAACTTACCATAATAACGAGTAAAATTGAATAACTTGATTTCAGTTCGATCCAGTTATTGCATTATTTTAATTTATATTTAACTGTATAATTAATGTAGTACGATGCAATAAATATCAGATAATCCAATTCCATTTCTCGCTTAATGTTTATTTCGAATTTTGCCACTCAATCGGATTAAGGACATTACGAATATATTTAAAAACTGATATGTTCAACGCAGATGCGCCATAATAAAACTTTATAGAAACATTTCGCATTCATTCATCAATTAATTAAGCGAAATGCACAATTTATGCGAACTCTCTTTTCAATTCTCTTTCTCTCTCTCTCTCTATATATATATATATATAATGTGATATTGTAACAGTAAGTAATTTATTGGTGATGTAAGGTAGAATAGGGCAGACTATGTAAAAATGTGGGATACACGAGATTTATTTAATTCTCTCTGATTATAAACAATGCATGCGTTTATGAACACTAGATGGTTTTGAGCTTAGCGTATATCCAGCTGAAATAGCATATATTTCCCGTGATCAGCTGGAACTCGATGCCCGAGGTCGAAAAGATTGTGAAAAAGCCCCACGCACACGTAACATAGGGTACAGTTATAAGTATTCAGGGCAACGCAGCAGAGAAAAGAAACATAAATGGCATAGGGGAGAATAAAACTGATTTCCGTTTTATGGGCGACGAGCAGCTCTCATGTTTGCCCTTTTGTCATGCTACTCGCGCGCGCGATCTTTTTTCTTTTTTTTTTACAAACTACGGAGTGGGGAGAAAAATGTATAACGGCTGTATGCTGTGTTTGTGTTCCGTTGATATTTTTTTTCCAAGTTCTGATCGATGGGCGTTACATTAAAGAAATTGGCTTCGGTAGCGTAGAAATAGACACACGCTCGCCTAACTCGTGTTATACTTGTTGCGCGCGCGCGCGAGCAGACTAAATCGAAATAACGAGATCGAATGATTTCCGATAATCCATTCGTTAACTTTCACTTTTATATAGGCTTGTTTGAGCTATACACACGCTATACATACAGGGCTAGCGAATTAAAATTTCATTATTGCTAATTAAACAGTCAATCTTGTGAGCAGATCGTATAGGCTTTCATCGAATTACCATGCGAATGCGCTTCCAATTACGACTGAGCATTTTCCTTAATAAGTGGAAAAGTCTACTCACGAACGCACACACGGTACATATATATCCACGGCAATAAGAATACAAATGATTGTGTTTGCATAATTATAGGCCTGTGTTGATAATATATATACATATAAGACTGTATGTTACAGTTGTACGAGTTCTTTATCTATTATTATAAAAATTACACCGCGACATTGTGTGGCGCACGCGCAAATATTTTTCAAACAATTACAATATTAGGTTTCGAAATCATTCGCCGCCGCCGTTTTCCCTTCTATTTCTTTTTTTCTTTTTGTCGTGTCACTTTATGAATCGCATAGTTAACGAATTGGTGATCAAATGGAAAACAGCAGCGGCGAATGTTTATTTCACTGGCCCCCATTGTCATATATATATATATACAACACTCGGCATATGAATGAATCTTTCATTGAAATTCCCGTTAATTAACATTTGCATTATACAACGAATTTTCTCGTTATCCCGGGCGCGGAAAATAACGAACGATAAAACTTTAAATTAGAGCGCGCAGCAAAATTTGTATACGTTTGTGTGTGTGTGTGTGTGTGTGTTCCATTAAGATATATATCCCGGGATGGGCGAGCACGCGATGCACAGAAAACAAATGCGCGTCGAGAGCTGCCCGGACGATAAAATTCTTTAATTATTTCGACAAAATGAGCATCTATTACGCAAAAGCTGGCATTTTATATGTATATGAAGCATTTATATATTATGCTGTTAATCCGGTCGCGCGCTCGAACGGCAGTAAAAGAGACAAAGAGAGAGAGAGAGAGAGAGAAGCCTCATTAAACTCGGCAACTCTCTCTCTCTCTCTCTCTGTTTCTGATAAGAGCAGCATAACTCGCCGACGTAATTTCTTCGGCGCGGCGCGAGAGAAAAAAAAAAAAAGACGAGAGGCCGTCATCGAGGCGTTATCAGGTCCGATGCGCCGTCGCTGACCCTCGTCGCGAAATATCTGTGAAAAGTTGCATCGACCGCGCAGCGCGAAATCTATAACGACCACTGAAAGGAAAAATCAGCCGTCCGCGAATCTAAAGGGGGAAAAAAAAACCCAGCTCTGATATACATACACAAAGTTACAAAACCGTAACAATGTTTGCAAAAGAATAGTCGCGAGGAAAATTACGCGTAAACAAGCGCGGCGGCCTCGGTAATTGTCACGCTCAGCCGGTCAGCTTCTATATATGAGTGTATATGTGTATATGTGTGTGCTTATGCAGGAGCGCGTATCCAAGTAGCCGGCCGCCGCCGCCGCCGCCGGTGCTGGCACTGTATCGGTTTACCTCGGCGCGACCATAATATCGCACGTGGTTAAATATCTATCGTTCCTCTCTCTCTCGCGGCGGCGGCGGCGGCGGCGGCGGTGCACGGTAATCGCCGGACGTTAAATTTCCCTCGTTTTCTCTCTCTCTCTCTCTCACTCGAGCTGCCGACACACTACTAACGTAAACATGTGGCCTGCGCGAGTATCCGTGTGTGCCTGTGTGGGTGTGTATGTGTGCGAGAGTTAATGTGTGTTTATGCACGCAGGCCGCCGACTATAAACGGAGCCTTTTAAAGATGTATTATGGAAGGTCTTTATGGACGCGAAAGAGTTTCAGTATTCGTGGGATATATATGTGGGACTTTTTTTTTTTAATTAGCGGTTTAGTCATGCTTTTATGGGTTCGTTGGGCGAGAGGCGAGATTGAATCATGGGGGTTAGGGAGTTTCGAAATAGGTGGGGATATTGGAATGAAATTCGAGTGTGCGTATTGGGGCCGAGCACTGGATGTCTATAGTTAAATATTTCGAAATGCGGAATTGTTGTTTGCCAACCGGAGGTGATTGGTATATCCTAATTGGCTCTCGATGGCGCCTGTGTGAATATGTTTCAATATGGCTTCTACCATTGTGTGTCGATGGAAATTAATGGAGGATTAATTTATGCGGTGAGACGCGAGTGTAGATCTTGACAATTCAACATTTTTAATATTTGTAAAAAATTGTATTGATTTTTATGTATAATGAGAATTGATAGGGTAGATACCATTATATAATAGCTGTGTATGTTTGCTCGATACAAAAATTTAAAAGATAATGTTGCATTGAAAAAATCTTTTTGATAAACTTTGACTTGCAAGTTTACTTACTGATACGTTTGCACAGATGTATTATATAAAGTCAAACACATTTCAGGGATAAGAAATTTAAATTACATTTTCAGCATATTTTGTCTGTTTACAATTTTAAAAATTAAAATATATATGTCAGAGTTTTTATTGGAAAATTTTTAATTTCTATTTTGTTATGTGTTGAAAATCATTTCTAGCAAATATTGCATTATGAAATGGAAAAATATTTTAATGCATTCTTGCAAAAACTCTTTGAGGAAATAGTGACATAGCTATTAGCGGTAGCTTTTTATTATGAAAACTAATATTTATAGTGCTTACGTTATCAGCGAATATATAGTAAGCAATTATTTCAAATAATATCCTTTTTTTTTTTAAATTAGTAAATGTGACTGGTTAAATTGATTTAAGTACATTAATTAAATAGAATATATTCTTTCATATAAAATTCAAAAAATTCTGGATTTTTTTATATCAGTTTTTAATACATTTTAATTTAAATAATTTAATTTAATGTACAACAATAAAGGATAATAATACATTTTTTAATGATAATTCAAAACAAAATATTTACAGAATAAATATGATATTCATTTAAATGACAATGAATAAAGTTTGTCCATTACTAGACATTAAAAAAGAACTGAAGATAATAGAGCTATTAACCTTATTTAAGTGCCTTTACACTTATTTTATGACCAGAGTTTTTTTCTTTTTCTAATTTATGAATTGTTGATTTATGAAAACAAGGTTAATTCTATTTTTTGTCAATCTTATATATTTAATGGAGCTTTTTATAACAGTACAGCTGTACAATTGTGGTAGATAGATTTAAAATAATTAACCAAGCATAAAATGCATTCTTTCATCGGCATTCACAAAATGCTTCTACCCATTATATGTGCATTAATATATATGTAAATATATATGCGTGTGTTACAGTTTCATTACCTTTTGTAATACATTGATGGTGCATATTCAATACCACTCTTGCTGTAATACATTGTCGTTAAATTTTTATCTTTCTTCACTTTATTACACACAAGGTTTATTAATTTCAGCAAACACACCTTATTAAAATTCATCATTTCCCTGTTCCTCCTCGTAATCCCTCATTTTCTTGAATTAAATAAGATTTAGAGTCAACAACAAACAATCAAAGGTTATTATTTCCTTTAAGTGCTCTAATAGCTACTAAAATGTTTTTAAACAGCAATAGCAACAAATAAAACAAAAGGACTAATAAAATCTGTTAACTTCCTTTTTTTTCCATTGAAACTTTCACTATTCATAAACAAAACCGTTATACCTCTAAAATAAAAAAAAAACTACAAATCTCTCATCAATTAGAAAAAAAAGACATTCCGTTCCAAGGCACAGTGAGCGCAATTACAAAAATCAACGTTCATAGGCGCAATATTTGAAGTAATTCGAACTACACGAGCAGCCGTCACAGTCAATGTGCGCTGCAGCTATTTCAATTAAGCCAAAGCGACTCCATCATTCAGAGAGAGAGAGAGAGAGAGAGAGAAAGAGAGAAAGAGAGAGAGAGAGTGAGCGAGGAAACAAAACCCAAACAGCTCCAATAAAAACCATTAATTGCCACTCGAACGCCTTTTGCCTCCTCCCCCCACCAAAAGCTCCACTCTCTATAATCGCATTTAACCTCTCGCCATTATATACCTCCACACTCTCGTTCTTGCACACATTCGCACACAGTATACAGAGGGATTCACAGTCCCTATAGGTATACATATACATACATACACACATGTGCACACATAAGTATCCACTTACCGGATGCCTGGCAGCTGCAGCCGCCGCCACGGCGGCCGCATTGATTCCGGCGCTCGGATACATTTTCCCACTCTCTCCTTGTTTTCCTCTTCTACCGCCGCCGCCTCCGCCGCCGCTTACTGGCCGCTTCTCCTCCTCTTTCGCAGGGAAAAACACTTCTCTGCTCCGCTGCTGCTGCTGCTGCTGCTGCTGTTGCTGTTGCTTGAACGACAACGAGCCACTGCTGCTGCTGTTGCCGCTGCTACTTCTGCCGCCGTCGTTGTTGTCGTCGTCCTTGCGGGCGTTACAAACGGAAATAAAAGAGTAAAGTCTTAGGATGTCAATTTTTGCGAGCTTCGTCGGCCCTCATGCCTCTCGTATCTCTTTATCGCGTTTGCTTATTCAGCCTCTGCGTAATTCCCTATACGCATGCAACGCTGCAACAAGCTTGTGATTATTATGACGGAACACCACTTGTTGTTCACTCGGAACGCACCCACTGAATCATTAAACAGGTACACCTTTTATTTATTTTTATTTTTTCTGTTACTTCCGAATACTACCGGAGTATCGTCTCGTAACAAAGCACTGTTGCTCCGTTTTGATTTTTTTCTTTTTTTCGTTTTGTTTACACGCACGATTTGGCGACTGACTGAGAGCGAAGATGCCGAGGCGCGAAAGCCCAGCCACACTTCAGGGGCAACTTTTTCCTGCCGCGTTGGAACGCCATCCGAATGTAATGCCGAAACTACACACTGTCAACGATGTCGGCGATCGACGATCCTCGCGACTCGATTCTTTTTTTCTCTTTTCTTCCTTTCCTTCCCTATCGTCCAATCACCACCCTACGCATTTATATGCGTACTCCGGACAATTGTTGAATACGCAATTGATCGCCGCTGAATCGGTGAGAGGGGGGAAGGGGGAAAAAAGTGCAGCGAGAAACCGAAAGTGTACACACTCGGAATGAGAATGGAAAGCGAAAGCGAACAGCCGAGACGCCGCGCGCGTCTTCTCTCTTCTCTCTCCGTGTATATAGCAGTAGGATAGAGAGCGGAGCACGGTCGGCAAGGTAACCGCTCGACCTTATCGACTCGATGAGCACGAGGTGCAAGAGAGAGAGAACGTGATAGACGCTATCCTCGTTCCACCCGCGCACCGCATGTATATATATACGGGTAGACTCGACGGCGCGCACAGTGAATATTTCGTGTGCAGTCAACTAGACGCACTATTAACGGAGCGCCGCTGCGGCCGCTACTCACAAGCACCACTGTGTGCGCAGGTTATTATTTTTACGAACCTGGCGGCGCGACACGCGAAACAATTCTATCTCTCGTCGGCACTCGAAAGCGCGATCGTGAGTGCAGGAGCGAGTGAGAGAGAGAGAGAGCGCTCGAAGAAGACGACGACAGAACTCGTGACACCACACGAGGCCACCGAAGGCGCGCTTCGAGCGGACACACACGGACACACTTTTTTTTTATTACCTACAATTCACCTCTCCTCTCCCTCTCTTTCTCCTGTACAGATACAGCTAAAACACTGGTCACGGATAAAAAGTGAGGTTATGCAGAGTAAGAGAGATTCTATGTCACACACAAAATCACACGCACGCACTGTATTTAACACTCTTCAATTGGATCCCCCGATGACGAAAAAAAATTGTGTACATATATATGTATATATGTATATATGCGTATATATATATCCAGCGATATATATAGAAACCGATGGATCCGCCGAGGCTGTTCAACGAGAGTCACACTGTCAGTACGAGATTGAGTGAGAGAAAAAGAGAGAAAAAAAGTGAGAGAGAGTGTGGGAGAGACAGAGACAGTATAAGCAGAGGAATCACAGTCGGCGCGTTAAAAAGCTGCGTGGAATCGACGAACCTCTCTCGGCGGCAGCCTCGAACCGACTGACGGGCACCGGAGTAGAGGGGGCAACTTCATCCCCACCCCACCCGCCGCTAGTCAGCGACGACTATACAGCCACGACGCTGCCGCCGCTGCTGCTGCTGCTGCGCCTTCTCCTCTTTCTCCCTCTCGCGCGCGGCGCGCTCGTTCTCTCGCTTGCTCTCGCTTCGTCACTATACCGCCAACAGACTCGACACACACACACGCACACATACACACGCGCAGCCGGTACACACAAATATATACTGCACGTACACGAGGCGATATTCGCGTCCCCCGCGCGCCGCTGTGCCCCCGTTACACCCCTAACTACGCCGCGACGCTCCTCTCTCTCTCTCTCTCTTGCTCGCATGCTCTTTATTGCTTTCTCGCTCCTTTTTTCTCTTTCGCTCTCTCTCTATCTCTCTCGCTCTTGTACACACTCACACACGCGCACGCGCGTGCTCGCTCGGTCGCTCTTTCCCTCCTAATTGTCTCTATCCTTTTCTTGCTCTCTTTCACTCCACTCGCGAGCCCGCACATACACAAACACACACACACACACATATATATATATACACACACGTGCACATGCGCACACACGTTCATTTACTATTTATTTCTCTATCTCTCGAATACACACCGCGCGCATATGTATGCGCACGTTTTATTTCGCCGTCCTTCTCTTACACCGCGCTCTCACACGTATATTCTTTCGAACACACACATACACACGCAAAGCTGTTACCAACACACAGATGCACACGTTTGTATAGCTCTCCGTCTCTGTTGCTCGCTCACAGATGCGCAGCTTGTACACTTTCTCTACTTGTCTCGCTCTTGCGCACAGTGTTGGGGAATTCCCCTGTCTCTCTCTCGCTCTCTCTCTCTGTCCCTCACGCGGCGCGCACTCGGGGAGCGAACGAGCGATGTTTCTCTCGGCTCTGCGGGCTATCTCTTTCTCCCTTCCTCTCTCTCTCTCTCTCTCTCTCTCTCTCTCTCTCTCCCGTTCTCTCAATACTCGCTCTTTCTCCTTCTTTCTCACTCTCTCGACGCCGCTTGCTGCTATATAGCCCGAGACTCGACGAGCAGCTCTCGCACAACCCCGGCCCCGGCGAAACTTCCATGGTATTAACCGGCGCGCGAGCGCGATAGCTCCTTTACAATTAGTCGCTCCGTTACGTAAAAGCCTGCGTCCTCTCTCACTCATTCTCCGCTCGTCTTCTCTCTCTCTCTCCTTCTCGGGCGCTCGATGTTTTTATCTCTCTCTCTCTCTCTCTCTCTCTCTCTCTCTCTCTCTCTTTCGTTTAGCAGCGTAAAACGCGACCACGAAAATCACAGCTTCGTTCTTTCTTCGTCTATCTTTCGGTCTACCTCGACTTTTTCGTCGCTTTTTCTTCGTCGCTTCCTTATTAAAACGAGCTCGAGAAAGACTCTCTTGGAAGTTGTTGGGAAAATGCTTGCGCCGGATTTCCGTGCTCACTTCTTTCTTTTTCCTTATACCTCTACATCTCTACCGGCTCTCTTTCTTTTCATACTCTGCTTCTTTGACGATCGATGCGCGAAGAAGAGTTTATCCTCCTCCCCTTCTCCTCGCTCTACCTATAATCTCGTTATAAGCGTAATTAATGCGCCAACCATTAACTTCGGATTCACCACCGCACGCTCGCACTTCATGTGTGTACATACACTATACCTATCGTGCATTCCCTTAAACCAGTTTTCGAAATTCAATCGGGCGCGCTAAAACTATTTCCCTTATACTATAATATATCGGAGCGATAACGCGGGAATATTTGAATTTTCGAAAATAGAACGAGTCCAACGACTAAAGCGCGACCCTCTTTTGAATGAAGGAAGTGACGCTGAGGCAAAGAAAAAGTAAAGAAAGAGAAGAGACGAGAGAGAGAGAGAGAGAGAGAGAGAGAGAGAGAGAGAAAGGGAATGGTGCGTGTTGCGTATACATCGACGATATAATTCATGCTCGCCTGCTGTATGTCATTGACTAGTCGACGAGCGATCTCCACAATGTCGCGTGACGCATGCACACTGCAGAAACGCCCGACGTGGTTATTAAACGCACGAACGCCTCGACACGCAGGCCCGAGCACCGAGCTTGCCTCTCTGTATATCTCTGTCTCACTTTGTTTCTCTCTCTCTCCGTCTCTGACTCGCTAGCGCTCGCCCTCATACACATGTATATCCCGAATTATCATTGCTGCTCCCTATTTCACTTTTCTCTCTTGGTTCCCCTCCTTCTAGCTTCTCTCTCTCTCTCTCTCTCTCTCTCACTCGCTCCCTACCATATACTCGTTTACTAATTCTCTTTCGCTCTCTGAAATTTTCGTGGCGAAAATTGTGCAACTCTAATTTGAGTGAAAAATTGACTCGACTCCCAGTGTAATAACGCTTAATTTGGCGAGAATGTCGTTTTCCTCTCTTTTTTCTCTCTCTCTCTCGCTCTTTCGCTCTCCCCCAGTTTCGCATTTTAATTGCAGAGCAGGGCGAAAAAACGCGCATAACTTCGCTCTCTCGCAGCTGATTGAATATTCAAATTGTCCGTAAATCGCCATTTCGACTCCGCCAAAGTATATGTATTTTCTTTTTTACTCTCCCCCCCCCCTCCTCTACCAAGATCTTTTATATAGGCACTGTTCTCTTTGCCGGCATGTATCTATCGCCTGGCTGCGTACACATATAGTTGTATCTATCGCGGACACGCGCACACCCTCGGAATATATATACTCATATACTATATACTACACAGATATGCATGTATAATGAGTATTTATCTTTTTTCTGTTGTGTTGTCGCCGCCACCGCGCGCGCGAACAAGGGGGAGAGTCGAACGGTGTATAACACGAGCGCACGCGCGGACGCGTGGGAGGGTAATAAAAATCGCAAACTGCCGCGAGGAGTGAGGGAGAGAGAGAGAAGGGGAGGCGAGAGAGAGAGGGAGGAGAGAACGAGCACGGATTTTGATTCAATTAAGCGGTTCCGGCTTGAATTCACGTCCGACCGAATATTACTACAAGCCCGTTAATGCCAGCCGCAAATAGAGAGGGAGATAGCGGCGGACGGCAGGGAGAAAAAAGAAAGAGACGGGAGATAGCGCAGAAAACGTTAGCCTGTCTATATACATATACATGTATATCTATATACATCTATATATACGCTTACAGTGTATATTCTGTCGTATATGGATAGGTACCCAACACATACACATACACGTGCACATAGTTTACATAGCATATCTACAGACAGCAGCGCGAAATTGCTTTTCTTTGTTCGATCTGCGCGCACACACAGACTAGTCGACCTAGTCGTATACTCTCTCCCTCTCTCACACTCTCTCTGGTGTATATAGTCATATTTTTATATACCGACCGACGAATCGCAAACCATTTTCCCCAACAAGCCGTAATACTCATATACGCGGTGTGTGTGTGCACTATATGGACGCATGCGATACGCTCTCGCGCATAAACATAACGTATTAGCCTAAAAATACACGCGCTTCGGGGCGGAGGAGAGGGGAATTTACAAAAAATATACATATATACGAGAGAGGTGGTTGCATATAGATGCAGTGTCTATATATATAATATAAGGTATATGAGATATGAATGAGCGTGTGGATAATCCATATTTTCGAATATATTTATTTAAGTATTAATGGAAACCAAGTCCGTTTCTAGCCCACAAAGGCTGAAATAAAATAACTATACATATATGGATATATACCTTATTATATGGGCCGACGCCCATTTATAGAGTGTAGACGGTTAAAATCAGTGTAGGTATCTTACGCGAGAGCTGTTCGCGATGTTCCTTCAGTCATGTACAACGCGATTCCCTCTTATGGAGAGTAGGAGCGAACCAAACGTGTGAGCGAGTAAGTGTTCTACAAGCCGCCATAGAGGAAGCTGCATTATAGCCTCGTGCCTCGCGGTTGATCCCTTCCGTCAAAGGGTATATGCAACCAAGCATACGCTTAGAAAATCGGTGTCGTCGGTGCGAAGCGCGGTGCAAGAGCGACTAGGTAGTGCAGCGATAGGGTCTATAAAATAAGAGAGAAGAGAGAGAATGGGCGAATAGGTTTGGGCTCGGTGCGCATTTTGACAATGAATGAATGATGTTTCGTGAAGAAAGAACTAAGAACCTTGTCATTAACGCCACCCTCTAGACAACTTAATCCTAAAAAAATCCGCGAGCTGTATATAGGCTCGCCCCTTATATACATATACATATATATATATATGTGTGTGTGTGTGTGTGTGTGTGTACGCTTACATGGGTATATAGTAGTCGGTCGTCGCCGTCATTCCCTTCTGCGCATCAGTCGCTTAAACGCGGAGTGGCAGGGAGTAGGGGGTTGGGGTGGGGTGAGCGAGCGAGAGAGCGACCGGCGGGGCATAGGGGGAGGGGAGGCGAGCGAAACGACGTGACGAGCATACACGGGTATTAGCCCCGCTCGGTTGCCTACCATATACCTACTACTACCACCACTGCTGCTGCTATACCCTGCCTGTGCACCACCTCTCGGCGCTCCTATACTCTCCTCGGAGCCGCACTGTGCAAACACACAAGTCGAAAGTTTTTCGCAAAATGGCCGTCGTCATCGTCGTCACACACGGATGTCCGCATAAACTCACTCGCGCTCCCTCTATCTATATGTCTGACGTAATTCCCCTCTTTCTCTCTCTCTCTCATATTCGTGATTTCTCTGGGAGAGAGTGAGAGAGTTGGCCCACAGCGAGGAGTGAGACAGAGAGTGAGAGAGAGAGAGAGAGAGCAATGCCACAAATATGGCGCCCCCTATTTCCTAACCCCCCCCCCC